>OZ024763.1:17643428-17645928 GCA_964016885.1 Eledone cirrhosa | reverse complement strand
CACTCTCTCTCCCACACTGACACACTCTCTCTCACAAACAAACTGACACACACTCTCTCTCACCCACCCCCCACACACACACCCTCTCTCTCTCCCACACTGACACACTCTCTCTCACACACTGACACACTCTCTCTCTCACACTGACACACTCTCTCACACACACTGACACTCTCTCACAAACTGACACACACTCTCTCTCACTCAGCCCCTCCCCCCACACACTCTCTCTCACTCAGCCCCTCCCCCCACACACTCTCTCTCCCACACTGACACTCTCTCTCTCTCACACTGACCCCCCCCCCCCCAGCCCACAATAACCAGTAATTGTGAATAAGTGACTAAGTATGATAACCTAGGAATATAATGCAATAGCCAGAGAGAAGTTCTCTGCAAGGTAATTGTATCAAATAAATACAGAAATCAAATTTGTTGTCAATTTGACACACACAGACACACACACACACAGACGCACACACACACACAGACGCACACACACACACAGACACAGACGCACACACACACACATACACACACACACACACAGACACACCCACATACACACACACAGACGCACCCACATACACACACACAGACGCACCCACATACAGACACACACATACACAGACACACACACAGACACACGCACACAGACACACCCACATACACACACATACAGACACACACACAGACACACAGACACACACACATCCACACACACACACACACACACATAAACACAGACATACACACATACACATCCACACACAGACACACAGACACACACACACATACACACATATAGACACACACACAGACACACACACATACACACAGACAGACACACACACATACACACAGACACACACACACACACACACACACACACACACACACACAGACAGACACACACATACACACAGACAGACACACATACTATTCCTAAATAACATTTAAATGGTTTTCACCACAGAATTTCATTGAAATTCATGAACTACTGCATGATTAAAAAAGACATACAGATCTGTTGTGTGGAAATATACATCTGTTGTGTGGAAATACACATCTGTTGTGTGGAATTACACATCGGTTGTGTGAAAATACACATATGTTGTGTGGAATTACACATCTGTTGTGTGGAAATACATTTCTGTTGTGTGGAGATACACATCTGTTGTGTGGAGACATGTTGTGTAGAAATACACATCTGTTGTGTGGAATTACACATCGGTTGTGTGGAAATACACATCGGTTGTGTGGAAATACACATGTGCTGTGTGGAAATACGCATCTGTTGTGTGGAGATACACATCTATTGTGTGGAGACATATTGTGTGGAAATACACATCTGTTGTGTGGAAATACACATCTGTTGTTTGGAATTACACATCTGTTGTTTGGAATTACACATCTGTTGTGTGGAAATACACATCTGTTTTGTGGAAATACACATCTGTTGTTTAGAAAAACACATCTGTTGTGTAGAAATACACATCTGTTGTGTGGAGACACACATCTGTTGTGTAGAAATACTCAGACACACATCTGTTGCGTAGAAATACTCCTTTACTGTGTTGAAACATACATCTGCTGTGTAGATATACAAATTTGTTATGTAGATATACACATTTGTTGTGTAGATATACACATTTATTGTGTAGACATACACATCTGTTGTATAAAAATACACATCTGTTGTAAGGGATACTCATTTATTGTGTATAAATACATATCTAGTGTGTAGCTATACACATCTGGTGTGTATAAATACATGTCTGGTGTGTAGTAGAATTAATCTACCAATTAGCTATCCTCCAATTTCTGAACACAACACTTCTTCCGTCTTCCCCCCATTGAAGGTGAAGCATTCATTTTACTTTCTCTAATGGCTACAATTTATATAGCTCACTACACCTACATACTCATAGATAGCTCCACTAACTGAAGCAGTTGTGTCAACCCCTTGTTGTATTAATAGTCAATTATCTGTGAAGTTCCTGGTGTTCATGACACTGAGGTCATTTAATTAAACTGATGATTGTCACATGGACTACTGTTTAATATGAGACAAGCAGGATTTTTACCGAGGCTTAGTCCTCTAGTTCTGACCTGTTCTGTAAGACTATCCTATGACAGCTCACTCCTATGCAGGTTTTAGCTGGCCTCCTCCAAGGTATATCTCGTTGGAGGTGTTTTGAGTGATTTAATGATAGGGACCCCCAGCTGAGTAAACTGGAGCATCGTGAAATAAAGTGTGTTGCCCAAGGAAACAACACATCACCCGGTCTGAGAATTGAACTCACAACCTTTCCATTGCAAGCCCAATGCTCTAACCACTATGCCATAGACTATCCTATGAATAACAATTAAAGGCTGTTTAACCCTTTAGCATTTAAACCGGCTGTATCCGGCCAGAATTCTCTCACCTCTTTCTGTTCAAACTGGCTATATCCGGCCAGAATTCTCTCACCTCTTTCTGTTCAAACTGGCTGTAACCAGC
>OZ024763.1:17635928-17638428 GCA_964016885.1 Eledone cirrhosa | reverse complement strand
TTTGTTTATATTTTGTTATTCATCATCATCATCATCATATATCTGTACACGAATATATAAATAACAGTACAGAGAAATACGAAATACCTCGGCCTTGGGTTGGGTTCTACATTTTCTGCTTATAAAAAAAATCTGTCGTACATTACCAGGGTTTTTTTCCGTTCAAAGTAAATCAATACTTTTGTTTATATTTTGTTTATATGTGTATGCAAAAATATCTGTACACGAATATATAATTATATATACATATATATTAAAATAACAGATTAAAGTTTAAGCAAAGAATCGCTGCTTTCACCCTTAACGGGATCTTCTGAAACTAAAATAATCAATCTGTGAACGCAGAAGTAAATATTTCGAAAAACGTTACACACTATATATATATACACACACACTATATATAGATATACACACACACCGCCATAATGACATAATGCAGACAGCCAGGCATACAGACAGATATTATAAAGGCGCAACGTTATATCTATGTATCTATCTAAAAAGAGAAAGACTACGAATTATAGGGAGAGATCGCTAAATCACCTAATGCGGTCCCTAGGGCATTGAAAATTTAAAATTATTTTGCTCAAAACACTCACATAAGTATTACATGTGTAAAGTTTGAAAAAACTTGGTTGGGTGGTTCTCGAGTTTTAGTGATTAAACAGACAGACAGACAGACATTCTCTGTTTTAGTAATTTACAGTAGATAGCGGAATCCATAAAAGAATTAGTTCTGACTATGGAAACAGAATTTGAATAAAAAGGTCTGAGATTAAACTTAGCTAAAACTAAAGTGCTTGCTAGTGAATAGGAAAGAAGATAGGACCCTGATCCCTCCAGGGAAGTGGCCCTACTCCATATGTAGAAAAGGAGTAGGTATAAACTCTATAAGATGTGCACAGTGTAAATGTTGTGTATGAAAGAGATGTAGTGGAATATCAGGTAGACTAACAGGAAGGGAAGACTTTGTATGTAGAAGATGCACAGGAGTAGTCAAGGAGAAGAGTGTCAGTGATATAAATCTTTTTCAATCACATGAAAGATTCATAGAAGTGGTTGATAGCTTCTGTTATCTAGGTGACAGACCTAATTAGGAGCCGAGGAGGGTGCTCTGAGAGATTAATAGCTAGAATAAGGATAAGATGCATGAAGTTTAAAGATCTACTTTCACTGTTGACAACAAAAGGTTTCTCTCCAGATACAAAAGGATGACGGTATGACGCCTGTGTGTGAAGTGTCTGAAGAGGAATGAAGCAACCATGTTTCTTTGGATATGCAATGTTAATTTGAGAGAAAGGAAGAGCTTGGTTTAAGAGGAATCCGAATTGGTATACAAGAGAGAAGACTGTGTTGGTACAGACATGTTATGTGCATGGAAATCCCAGTGGAAAGAAGCTACAGTAAAGGTAGACCAAGAAAGACCAAGGCAGAGGTGATGAGAGCTCTCCACTGAGGAGATAAATAATGTTAACAAGACCATCTGCAGGAGCTGGATTGATGCTATGTAACCAACACACCGCATAGTTGTCAAATCCTTTGAAACATTTGTAATGGAAAATTTCCGAATAATTTGGTGTAATAACTCTTTATACATACTTATTCTTCCCTGTGTATGTGTGTGTGTGTGTGTATATATATATATATATATATATATATATATATACATATACACACATATATATACACATACATATACACAAATGCACACCCATATATATATATATATATATATATATATATATATATATATATATATATATATATATACACGCAGAAGTTTTATTTAATTTGTTGGGATTCAACAAGCTTATAGGTTTTATAACTGATATAAAGCATTCAACAGATTGCTGGAGTAAATATTCAATATAATTTACTTATATAATAAAATAATTATGAGATTTACTTATATAATAAAATAATTATGGTTTTATAAATATAGTTTCCATTTATTAATATATTATATATATATATATATATATATATATATATGACTGCCAAGACTGGAATTGAACCATCAGCACAGTTGAGGTATGTCAGACATCAATTTATATATTTTATCTGATGAGGACGTACTGAGGAAACAGCACAGTACCTCTGAAATATATATAATAAAATATATTTAATTACATGAATGTCTATATTTATTAATATTTTGAATTAATATATATATATATATATATATATATATATATATATATATTCATTAGTTAAGCAAAACAAGACCACAAATTTCACAAGGAAGACATTATAGTAAAAACTAATATATGGAACATTATATTATGTAGCATTTTGAGTTCCGATAGCCACTCTGTTTTTTTAAATATGTTAATTATTTTCAACTGAACCAGATCAATTATGATACATAATCATCTGATCCAGAAATATTATACGGAGTAGCAAAACAATTGTAAACGGGCATTATTATCATTAATATTATTATTATTATTATTAGGGCGGTGGATTGGCAGTATCAGTAGAGAGTCGGACGCCATGCCTT
>OZ024763.1:17615928-17628428 GCA_964016885.1 Eledone cirrhosa | reverse complement strand
ATGTGCCTCCAAAATACAATAGTATATATAGAATAATTGTTTCTACTCTTGACACAAGGCCAGCAATTACCCCAGTACATTACTGGTACTTTATCTTATAGAATAATGTAAATGCTAAAGAGTTAAAGTAGTATGTTATTCGAAGGCTATGACAATACAAAATGGACGATAGATTTCAGAATAAATTAAAGGCAGCAAAGATGTTAATGTGTTACCTGTAATTTTATTTACCTGTCTTAATATTTTGGGTCTAAAAACCCTTTGTCAGAAAACTATACTGAGAACCACACCACCACAACCACATCAACACCACACCACTACACAGCCACAACACCACCACACCACAAGAAATCCACAATTGCATCCCACACCACCATGCCACCACCACACTACACAACAGCAACGCTGCAACACCACTACACCACCACATGTACTACAACTAAACACCACATGTTATTAACTGTAAATACTATGCTACACTACCACACCACCAACGCACCACATGTACTACAACTTAACACCACATGTTATTAGCTGTCAACACTACACCACAACACCATACCAAACCACCACTACACTACAACACACCACACCATCACTACACACCACATGTACTATAACTAAACACATGTTGATACCACACCACATGTTATTACTTGTCAATACCATACCACACCACTACACCACATGTTATTACCTGTCTATACCACACCACATGTATTACAACTTAACACCACTTGTTATTAACTGACAATACTACACCACCGCTACACAGCACACCACACCACATGTAGTACAACTTAACACCACATGTTACTAACTATCAATACCACAAAACAGTTTGTAAATAAACTTTATCAGAAATATTAAAACCAACAAAATAGTAATTTCTTTTTTTTTTTTAGTAGATAAACTTTTCTAAAGTAAAAAAATTTTTTTAATTTTTAAATTTAATTTCATTTCATTTTATATATTTATTTATTCTATTTAAATTTTTTTTTCGTGGCAGATAAGAACGTTTTTTATTCCAGTAAATAGCTAATTATTTTAAGTAGTTTATATTCAGACTCTAGCTGGAGGGTATATATGTATAATTTAGTGATAGGTATTTTAAACAAACAAAACATACTAAAATAGAATAAAGATAGAATAAAATGAAAATAAACATTTGAGTGAAATTAAATTTAATTAAAAGGTTTAAAACTAGAAAAATATTTTGAAAGTAATTTTTGTTTTTTTTTGGTTTTCGTTTTTCATTGATTTCTTTTTGCTGTTTTTTTTTATGTTTGTTTGTTTGTGTTTTTTTATTTTTAACTTTTAGTAATTGTGAGGTTAAAGTAGGAGGTAATATGGTGGAGTTGTGAGTGTGTAGGTTAAGATGGAGGTGTTGTTAGACAATGTTGTGAGTGATTGTGTAGTAGGTTAAGGTGGTGGTGTTGTGAGTGTGTAGGTTAAGATGGAGGTGTTGTTAGACAACGTTGTGAGTGAGTGTGTAGTAGGTTAAGGTGGTGGTGTTGTGAGTGTGTAGGTTAAGATGGAGGTGTTGTTAGACATGTTGTGAGTGAGTGTGTAGTAGGTTAAGGTGGTGGTGTTGTAAGTGTGTAGTAGGTTAAGATGGAGGTGTTGTTAGACAACATGGTGTTGTGAGTGTAGTAGGTTAAGATGGTGGTGTTGTTAGACAACACGTGAGTGTGTAGCAGGTTAAGATGGAGGTGTTGTTAGACAACATGTTGTGAGTGTGTAGGTTAATATGGAGGTGTTGTTAGATAACATATTGTGAGTGTGTAGTAGGTTAAGGTGGTGGTGTTGTGAGTGTGTAGTAGGTTAAGGTGGTGGTGTTGTGAGTGTGTAGTAGGTTAAGATGGAGGTGTTGTGAGTGTGTAATAGGTTAAGATGGTGGTGTTGTGAGTGTGTAATAGGTTAAGATGGTGGTGTTGTGAGTATGTAGCAGGTTAAGATGGTGGTGTTGTGAGTATGTAGAAGGTTAAGATAGCAGAGTTGTAAGTATGTAGCAGGTTAAGATGTCGGTGTTGTGAGTATGTAGCAGGTTAAGATGGTGGTGTTGTGAGTATGTAGCAGGTTAAGATGGCGGTGTTGTCATATTTAACACAGTAAATACCAACCTGGCCAAAGCTGACCCTGGTTCTATAAAATAAAGCCACTCATTTTAAAGGCTTCCTTCCTATTTAAAAATCTTCCAACATAATTTCATATAAGAATCATGTTAACCGTTTGGATACCAATCTGTCTGAAACCACCCTGGTTTCAAGATACATCTCTTGCTCATTTTAAAATGTTTATACTCATATTAAAAAATCTTCCATCATAATTTTATTTTAGAAATTTTTGTTAAGTAATGTTCTAAATATCAACTTACAAATGAAAAAATTTGTTATTTTATTAAATTCTTCAAATTAAAAAAAAAAATTGATAGACATTGGAAGTGGTATTTCATTAGAAACCTTCATTGTCATCATTTTAACATCCACCTTCTCTGCTAGCAACGGTTGGACGAGTCTACATTAGGACCAAGTCGGTGCTGAAGTATGCAGGCTTGTTGACAAGGCTACAACATTCTCTAAAGTAGCCACGTTAAACTGAGGGTCTCCCGAGGGCCACATGGGTCACATATGTGTTGTCTGAGGGCCACATGTGTCACACATGTGTTGTCTGAGTGCCACATGTGTTGTCTGAGGGCCACATGTGTTGTCTGAGGGCCACATATGTGTTATCTGAAGGCCACATGTGTTGTCTGAGGGCCACATGTGCCACACATGTGTTGCCTGAGTGCTACATGTGTTGTCTGAGGGCCACATATGTGTTATCTGAAGGCCACATGTGTTGTCTGAGGGCCACATGTGCTACATGTGTGTTGTCTGAGGGCCACATGTGTCACATGTGTGTTGCCTGAGTGCCACAGGTGTCACATATGTGTTGTCTGAGGGCCACATATGTGTTATCTGAAGGCCACATGTGTGTTATCTGAAGGCCACATGGGTTACATGTGTGTTGTCTGAGGGCCACATGTGTGACATGTGTGTTGTCTGAGGGCCACATATGTGTTATCTGAAGGCCACATGTGTTGTCTGAGGGCCACATATGTGTTGTCTGAAGGCCACATGTGTCACACATGCATTGTCTGAGAGCCACATGGGTGACATATGTGTTGACAACAAATTGTGCACATTACAACTAATTTTTAAAATTTTATATTACTCAGACAAAACCTGCTCGCGCTGTAAAAATCTTTGGGGGCCACATGTGTACTTGTAAAGGGCCACATGTTTGACATGCCTGCTCTAAAGAATACACCCCCCACTCCAATCAATGAATATTTATTTCATTTTATTTCACCACAATGTTCTTGTCAATATGTTTTCTAGTCGGCCCCAGCGCATTACAGGTACTTCATTTTTATCGACTTTGGGAAAATGAAAGGCAAAGTTGACCTTGGCTCAATTTTGAACTCAGAACGCAAAGGGCCATAACTCTATGCTGCAAAGCATGTTGTTTGATGTTCTACTGATACTGCCAATCCACCACCCTTCCAATAATAATGGTTTCTGATTAAGGCACAAGGCCAGCAATTTTCGGGGGGCTATTCACATTACTCTATATATACTATTATATTTCCATGGTAAAGGCTTTACCTCACATAATATCTCACATAACATTTACATTACTCTACATTTACTATTGTATATTCATGGTAAAGGCTTTACCTCACATAATCTCGACACTACGAGATTTTGATGATGTTATGGTTTATTTTAAGATGACTTAACATTGGTGTGAGCTGCTGGTTACAGCCAGTTTCAAAAAGGGGGAAAGAATTCTGGCTGGATATAGCCAGTTTAACTCTTTAGTATTTAAACCAGCCATATCTGGCCAGAATTCTCTCAACTCTTTCTGTTCAAACCGGCTGTAACTAGCTGCTCATACTTATGTTGAGGTATTGTTCTCAAAATAAATAATATCAAAATCTCATAGATTCGATATTATGTGAGATAATTATGTGAAATAAAGTGTTTACCGTGAAAATACAATAGTATATATAGAGTAATGTGATAAAGGGTTAAACAGGCCATATCCGGTCAGAATTCTCTCACCTCTTTCTGTTCGAAATGGCTGTAACTTATGTTAAGGTATTGTTCTCTAAATAAATAATATCAAAATAACATAGATTTGGTATTATGTGAAATAATTCTGAGATAAAGCCTTTACTGTGAACAAATATATAAAAAAACACACAGTCCACACTGTAATGTGACCGTATAGGTAACACGGTAAAACAACACAGTCCACACTGTAATGTGGCCGTGTAGGTAACACGGTAAAAACACACAGTCCACGCTGTAATGTGGCCGTGTAGGTGACACGGTAAAAACACACAGTCCACGCTGTAATGTGGCCGTGTAGGTAACACGGTAAAAACACACAGTCCACGCTGTAATGTGGTTGTGTAGGTAACATGATAAAAACACACAGTCCACGCTGTAATGTAGCCGTGTAGGTAACATGGTAAAACAACACAGTCCACACTGTAATGTGGCTGTGTAGGTAACACGGTAAAAACACACAGTCCACGCTGTAATGTGGTCGTGTAGGTAACACGGTAAAACAACACAGTCCACGCTGTAATGTGGCCGTGTAGGTAACACGGTAAAAACACACAGTCCACGCTGTAATGTGGCCGTGTAGGTAACACGGTAAAAACACACAGTCCACGCTGTAATGTGGCTGTGTAGGTAACACGGTAAAACAACACAGTCCACACTGTAATGTGGCCGTGTAGTAACACGGTAAAAACACACAGTCCACACTGTAATGTGGCCGTGTGGGTAACACAGTAAAAACACACAGTCCACGCTGTAATATGGTCGTGTAGGTAACACGGTAAAAACCTCCCAGCCCACACTGTAATGTGGCCGTGTTGGTAACACGGTAAAAACCTCCCAGCCCACACTGTAAACGTGGTTGGTGTTTAGGAAGGGCATCCAGCTGTAGAAAACCTGCCAGACAGTCCCATACGAGCAAGAGAACCAATCTTGCCTCAAGTGGGACAATTCCTGTCAAACCCATGCTAGCGTGGAAGATAGATGTTAAACGATGATGATGATGATGATGATGATGATGATGAGAGTAATGTAAATGCTGAAGGGTTAACTCATACCTAGTGTAATACTGGTAAGGATGAAAGGCTAAGCTAACTTCGGCAACATTTGAGTTCAAAAGATAAAGGGACGTAACTCTATGCAGCACAGCCTATTGTCTGACGCTCTAACGACTCTGCCAATCCAATGTTCTGATGACGAATGATGATGATGATGATGATGATGATGGCAATAATGCTGCTGCTGATTCAGAACTTATTGATTTTAAAATGTAATTAAAATAATCAGATATTGATACAAGATGATTGGGTTTTAGTTTTGTAGGGGGGGGGGTTATAAAGTTAAAATATATTTGATTGATGACAGAACAATTCATTTAGATTTTAACAAGACTTTTACTACTACTGCTGCTACTACTACTGCTGCTGCTGCTACTACTGCTGCTGCTACTACTACTACTACTGCTGTTATTGCTACTGTTACTAATACTACTACTGCTGCTACTACTACTGCTACTACTACTACTACTGCTGCTGCTGCTACTACTACTACTACTGCTGTTGCTACTGTTACTAATACTACTACTGCTACTACTACTACTGCTGTTGCTACTGTTACTAATACTACTGCTGCTGCTACTACTACTATTGATACTGTTACTACTACTACTACTGCTACTGCTGCTACTGCTACTGTTGCTACTACTACTACAACTACTACTACTACTGAGTGGGTGTATGGTTGAGTATGTGTGTGGTTGAGTTAGTGTATGATTGAATGGGTGTACGGTTGAGTGAGTATACGGTTGAGTGGGTGTACGGTTGAGTGGGCGTATGGTTGAGTGGGTGTACGGTTGAGTGGGTGTATGATTGAATGGGTGTACGGTTGAGTGGGTGTATGGTTGAGTGGGTGTACGATTGAGTGAGTATATGGTTGAGTGGGTGTGTGATTGAGTGGGTATACGGTTGAGTGGGTGTACGATTGAGTGGGTGTACGGTTGTGTGTGTGTATGGCTGAGTGAGTGGGTGAGTATGTGTAGGTGTGAGTGGCTGAGCATGTGTGGGTGAGTGAGAGTATAGCTAAGTATGTGTGAGTGTGAGTGTAAGTGTCGGTAGTATTATATCTAAGACATTCAACATAATGATTAGGAGATGGAGATATTCTCTATGGTGATATGAACAACATGGTAACACAAGTGATTAAACTCCCAGAAATAGATCTAATATTGATATTACATCATTCCACTTTTTATTAGTGGCATAAATATAAAACACAATTGTTTCTACGTTAGGCACAAGGCCAGCAAATACCCAGTGTATTACTGGTACTTTATTTTATCGACCCCGTAAGGATGAAAGGCAAAGTCAATCTTGGCGGGATTTCAATTCAGACTGTAAACGGCCATCACTCTATGCTGCAAAGCGCAAAGCATAATAATAATTGTTTCTACTTTAGGCACAAGGCCAGCAATTACCCAGTGTATTACTGGTACTTTATTTTATCAACCACGTAAGGATGAAAGGCAAAGTTGACCTTGGCGGGATTTGAACTCAGAATGGAAAGGGCCGTAACTCTAAGAATCAAAGCATGGCGTCCGACCCTCTACCGATGCTGCCAATCCACCGCCAGACAAAGCATAATAATAATGGTTTCTTATATAGGCACAAGGTCAGCAATTTTGGGGGAGGGGAAAGTTGATTAAATCAACCCCAGTGCGTGACTGGTACTTTATTTTATCGACCCCGTAAGGATGAAAGTCAAAGTTAACCATGGCGGGATTTAAACTCAGATCGTAAAAGGGCGTAACTCTATGCCAAAAAGCATGTTGTCCGAAGCTCTACCAACTATAGCCAATCTACTATAACAATAAGAATGGTTTCTGGTATAGGATGAAGGCCAACAATTAGAGGGAAGGGAGGGCAAAGTTGATAATATATATATCGTGAAGGTGTGGTTAGAGAATTGGATTCACAATCGTGAAGTTGAGGGTTCGATTCCTGGACCGGTCGATGCATTATGTCCTTGAGCAAGACATTTTATTTCACGTTGCTCCTTCTACCTGGAGTTGTGACCGATAGACAGTATTAGCAACTGGAAAGACCAACGGAAACATTGTTTCTTTGATTTCATGAAAGTTGATTGACTGTCTGTCATATATACATATATATATATATCATCATCATTTCACTTTATGTCCACTTTTCCCTGCTTGCAAGGGTGGGATGGGAACTGGTTCTGGCTTGATTTCTACAGCTGGATGCCCTTCCTAACACCAACCTCATTTACAGTGAGTGCTGGGTGCTTTTTTGCCGTGGCACCTCCACGACCGCTTTACAGTGGAATGATAGGGACCCCCAGTCCCTATCATCTCATTTCTACAGCTGAGTAAACTGGAGCAATGTGAAATAAAGTGTCTTGCTCAAGGAAACGACACATCACCCGGTCTGAGAATTGAACTCACAACCTTTCGATTGCAAGGCCAATGCTCTAACCACTAAGCCATGTGCTTCCATAAAATTAAATTACCTCTGACAGGACACACACACACACACACACACACATATATATATATATATATATATATATATATATATATATATATATATATATATATATAGTTAAAGGAGACAACAAAGAGAGGTTCAAAAAGTCTTACTCATTTCACGCTGTATATGGAAAAGGGGAAAGAAAGTTTGACATGTTGGGCTTTAGCCCTTCTTCAGGGGTACAAAAATAGAGACAGGATGACAAAGGATAGATACAGAAAATAAAACGTAGACCAAGTAAGAAAAACTAAAATAAAGAGAATAGACAAGACAAACTGTCTCACACACACACGCACGCACACACACACACACACACACACACACACCAGTTACTATCAAAATCTATAAAATGGATCACTTACAGCTACTTGGTTACCCTGGGGTGTAGCTGGATGTATATTAATTGCATTCAGTGTTGGAGAGTTCATTTGATGACTGTTCATTGGAGGTTCGGGGCTGTATGGCGATGCCTGCAAATATAGAAACAATATTTCACTTAGATGGTATGGTATGGTAGATGGTGTGGTATATGGTGTGGTATGGTAGATGGTATGGTATGGTATGGTATGGTATATGGTGTGGTATGGTAGATGGTGTGGTATGGTATGGTATGGTATATGGTGTGGTATGGTATGGTAGATGGTATGGTATGGTATGGTATGGTATGGTATGGTATGGTATATGGTGTGGTATGGTAGATGGTATGGTATGGTATGGTATGGTATGGTATGGTATGGTATGGTATGGTATATGGTGTGGTATGGTAGATGGTATGGTATGGTATGGTATATGGTGTGGTATGTATGGTAGATGGTATGGTATGGTATGGTATGGTATATGGTGTGGTATGGTATGGTATGGTATATGGTGTGGTATGGTATATGGTGTGGTATGGTATGGTAGATGGTATGGTATGGTATGGTATGGTATATGGTGTGGTATGGTATGGTATGGTATATGGTGTGGTATGGTATATGGTGTGGTGTGGTATATGGTGTGGTATGGTATGGTATGGTATATGGTGTGATATGGTATGACATGATATGGTCCCATAACTCCTGATGGAGTTGTAGGGGAGGACTTAGTGGCACACAGCATTTCTTGGGCATTTTAAGCCTAGCAGAGCCCATCTTCCCTCTACTTAGATGGTATGGTATGGTAGATGGTATGGTATGGTATATGGTGTAGTATGGTATGGTATGGTTCGGTATGGTATGGTATGGCATGATATGGTATGGTATGATATGGTATGGTATGGCATGGTATAGTATGGTATGGTATAGTATGGTATGATATGGTATGGTATGATATGGTATGGTATGGCATGATATGGTATAGTATGGTATGATATGGTATGGTATGATATGATATGGTATGGTATGGTATGGTATGGTATGGTATGGTATGGTATGATATGATATGATATGGTATGGTATGGTATGATATGGTATGGTATGGTATGGCATGATATGGTATAGTATGATATATGGTAAGGTATGATAAAAACAAATATAAACTAAGATATATTATTAACTCCTAATGTCCTGTACCGCATGAAGCCACATGAGCAAGATATTCCTCTCTTCACCATTATTTCACCACTTCCCCTACCTTTCTCTTGTACTTCACATTGTATTATTCAATATTGTACTATTACTGGCAAAGGAATGCGACAAATAGAGAGATGCTGTGCTGAAAAGGACTTGTTCAACCCATGCAAGTGTGGAAAAGCAGATGTAAAAATGATGATGATGATATTTTTGAAAAGTACAAAGCAGCACTATGACTACATCACATTAAAAATTAACATCTTTACTATAATACAGTAAATTTTCACAACCATCTGTCTACCAGTAAAGATACTATAAACATTTAGTACAAAACAACACTATGACTACATCACATTAAATATTAATGTCTTTACTCTAATATTATAGATTTTCACAACCATCTGTCTACCAGTAAAGATACTATATTTAGTACAAAACAACACTATGACTACATCACATTAAATATCAATGTCTTTACTCTAATATTATAGATTTTCACAACCATCTGTCTACCAGTAAAGATACTATAAATATTTAGTACAAAACAACACTATGACTACATCACATTAAATATTAATGTCTTTACTCTAATATTATAGATTTTCACAACCATCTGTCTACCAGTAAAGATACTATATTTAGTACAAAACAACACTATGACTACATCACATTAAATATTAATGTCTTTACTCTAATATTATAGATTTTCACAACCATCTGTCTACCAGTAAAGATACTATAAATATTTAGTACAAAACAACACTATGACTACAGCACATTAAATATTAATGTCTTTACTCTAATATTATAGATTTTCACAACCATCTGTCTACCAGTAAAGATACTATAAATATTTAGTACAAAGCAGCACTTCCATTCTGAGTTCAAATCCCGCCGAGGTCAACTTTGCCTTTCATCCTTACAGGGTCGATTAAATAAAGTACCAGTAATGTACTGGGTAATTGCTGGCCTTGTGCCAAAAGTAGAAACAACTATGACTACAACACATTAAAAATTAACATTTTTACAGTAATACAGTAAATTTTCACAACCATACTATAAACATTTAGTACAAAACAACACTGTGACTACATCTAAACTATAATAAAGAAGGGACTGTGTCCAGAATATATATTTTTATCCCGTTTGTAAAATAAGTTCGATTACTTTGAATAAATAATTGTTTCTACGTAAGGCACAAGGCCAGCAATTACCCAGTGTATTACTGGTACTTTATTTTATCGACCCCTTAAGGATGAAAAGCAAAGTCAACCTCGGCGGGATTTGAACTCAGAATGGCAAGGGCCGTAACTCTATGCGTCAAAGCATGGCGTCCGACCCTCTACCAATACTGCCAATCCACTTTGAATAAATAATTGTTTCTACTTTAGGCACAAGGTCAGCAATTACCCAGTGCATTACTGGTACTTTATCAACCCCATAAGGATGAAAGGCAAAGTCAACCTCGGCAGGAATTGAACTCAGATCGTAAAGGGACGTAACTATGCTGGAAAGCATGGCATCCGACTCTTTACCGATACTGCCAATCCACTTTGAATAAATAATGAATGAATATTACATAATTTATCTACTAAATTTCGTTATTCTTGATTAAATATAAATAATTTTGTTGCTTATTTTTTAAGATTCACTTCTTTAAAATTTTCAACACTTCCGGTTAGCGATCGCTTAAATAAACATTCATATATTTCCTTCACTAATTTCTCCTAATGCAGTTTATATATAATATCATCTTTTTTTAATGTATCCTGGATTACGTTACTGATTACATAAGACAGTGTAACGCAGTCTTCGTTCAATTTCTGTGTATTATATATTGTCAATTACAATTTTATTTCATGTATCATATCTACATGTATATATACTTGCGTATAATATCAATATACACACTACACATGTAACATATCTACATGTATATATACTTGCGTATAATATCAATATACACACTACACATGTATCATATCTACATGTATATATACTTGCGTATGATATCAATATACACACTACACATGTATCATATCTACATGTATATATAATTGTGTATAATATCAATATACACACTACACATGTAACATATCTACATGTATATATACTTGCGTATAATATCAATATACACACTACACATGTAACATATCTACATGTATATATACCTGCGTATAATATCAATATACACACTACACATGTATCATATCTACATGTATATATACTTGTGTATAATATCAATATACACACTACACATGTAACATATCTACATGTATATATACATGCGCATAATATCAATATACACACTACACATGTATCATATCTACATGTATATATACTTGCGTATAATATCAATATACACACTACACATGTAACATATCTACATGTATATATACTTGTGTATAATATCAATATACACACTACACATGTATCATATCTACATGTATATATACTTGCGTATAATATCAATATACACACTACACATGTATCATATCTACATGTATATATACTTGCGTATAATATCAATATACACACTACACATGTAACATATCGACATGTATATATACTTGCGTATAATATCAATATACACACTTCACATGTAACATATCTACATGTATATATACCTGCGTATAATATCAATATACACACTACACATGTAACATATCTACATGCATATATACCTGCGTATAATATCAATATACACACTACACATGTATCATATCTACATGTATATATACTTGCGTATAATATCAATATACACACTACACATGTATCATATCTACATGTATATATACTTGCGTATAATATCAATTATACACACTACACATGTAACATATCTACATGTATATATACTTGCGTATAATATCAATATAAACACTACACATGTAACATATCTACATGTATATATACTTGCGTATAATATCAA
Source organism: Eledone cirrhosa (assembly GCA_964016885.1). Lineage (NCBI taxonomy): Eukaryota > Metazoa > Mollusca > Cephalopoda > Octopoda > Eledonidae > Eledone > Eledone cirrhosa. The sequence goes on along the minus strand of OZ024763.1, from coordinate 17,616,289 downwards.
TATACACACTACACATGTAAAATATCTACATGCATATATACCTGCGTATAATATCAATATACACACTACACATGTAACATATCTACATGTATATATACCTGCGTATAATATCAATATACACACTACACATGTATCATATCTACATGTATATATACTTGCGTATAATATCAATATACACACTACACATGTATCATATCTACATGTATATGTACCTGTGTATAATATCAATATACACACTACACATGTATCATATCTACATGTATATATACCTGCGTATAATATCAATATACACACTACACATGTAACATATCTACATGTATATATACCTGCGTATAATATCAATATACACACTACACATGTA
>OZ024763.1:17598428-17603428 GCA_964016885.1 Eledone cirrhosa | reverse complement strand
AAGCTGGGTTTAAGGGGAATCTGAGGTGGTGTGCAGAAGAGAAGACTGCGTTGGTACAGACATGGGATGTGCAATGTAAATGTGAGAGAAAGGCAGAGCTGAGAGAGAAGCTGGGGTTAAGGGGAATCTGAGGTGGTGTGCAGGAGAGAAGGGTGCGTTGGTACAGACATGGGATGTGCAATGTAAATGTGAGAGAAAGGCAGAGCTGAGAGAGAAGCTGGGTTTAAGGGGAATCTGAGGTGGTGTGCAGGAGAGAAGGGTGCATTGGTACAGACATGGGATGTGCAATGTAAATGTGAGAGAAAGGCAGAGCTGAGAGAGAAGCTGGGTTTAAGGGGAATCTGAGGTGGTGTGCAGGAGAGAAGGGTGCGTTGGTACAGACATGGGATGTGCAATGTAAATGTGAGAGAAAGGCAGAGCTGAGAGAGAAGCTGGGTTTAAGGGGAATCTGAGATGGTGTGCAGGAGAGAAGGGTGCGTTGGTACAGACATGGGATGTGCAATGTAAATGTGAGAGAAAGGCAGAGCTGAGAGAGAAGCTGGGTTTAAGGGGAATCTGAGGTGGTGTGCAGGAGAGAAGACTGCGTTGGTACAGACATGGGATGTGCAATGTAAATGTGAGAGAAAGGCAGAGCTGAGAGAGAAGCTGGGTTTAAGGGGAATCTGAGGTGGTGTGCAGGAGAGAAGACTGCGTTGGTACAGACATGGGATGTGCAATGTAAATGTGAGAGAAAGGCAGAGCTGAGAGAGAAGCTGGGTTTAAGGGGAATCTGAGATGGTTTGCAGGAGAGAAGGGTGCGTTGGTACAGACATGGGATGTGCAATGTAAATGTGAGAGAAAGGCAGAGCTGAGAGAGAAGCTGGGTTTAAGGGGAATCTGAGGTGGTGTGCAGAAGAGAAGACTGCGTTGGTACAGACATGGGATGTGCAATGTAAATGTGAGAGAAAGGCAGAGCTGAGAGAGAAGCTGGGTTTAAGGGGAATCTGAGGTGGTGTGCAGGAGAGAAGGGTGCGTTGGTACAGACATGGGATGTGCAATGTAAATGTGAGAGAAAGGCAGAGCTGAGAGAGAAGCTGGGTTTAAGGGGAATCTGAGGTGGTGTGCAGAAGAGAAGACTGCGTTGGTACAGACATGGGATGTGCAATGTAAATGTGAGAGAAAGGCAGAGCTGAGAGAGAAGCTGGGTTTAAGGGGAATCTGAGGTGGTGTGCAGGAGAGAAGGGTGCGTTGGTACAGACATGGGATGTGCAATGTAAATGTGAGAGAAAGGCAGAGCTGAGAGAGAAGCTGGGTTTAAGGGGAATCTGAGGTGGTGTGCAGGAGAGAAGACTGCGTTGGTACAGACATGGGATGTGCTATGTAAATGTGAGAGAAAGGCAGAGCTGAGAGAGAAGCTGGGTTTAAGGGGAATCTGAGGTGGTGTGCAGGAGAGAAGACTGCGTTGGTACAGACATGGGATGTGCAATGTAAATGTGAGAGAAAGGCAGAGCTGAGAGAGAAGCTGGGTTTAAGGGGAATCTGAGGTGGTGTGCAGGAGAGAAGACTGCGTTGGTACAGACATGGGATGTGCAATGTAAATGTGAGAGAAAGGCAGAGCTGAGAGAGAAGCTGGGTTTAAGGGGAATCTGAGATGGTTTGCAGGAGAGAAGGGTGCGTTGGTACAGACATGGGATGTGCTATGTAAATGTGAGAGAAAGGCAGAGGTGAGAGAGAAGCTGGGTTTAAGGGGAATCTGAGGTGGTGTGCAGGAGAGAAGGGTGCATTGGTACAGACATGGGATGTGCAATGTAAATGTGAGAGAAAGGCAGAGCTGAGAGAGAAGCTGGGTTTAAGGGGAATCTGAGGTGGTGTGCAGGAGAGAAGGGTGCATTGGTACAGACATGGGATGTGCAATGTAAATGTGAGAGAAAGGCAGAGCTGAGAGAGAAGCTGGGTTTAAGGGGAATCTGAGATGGTTTGCAGGAGAGATTATATCAGCTGGGTAAAGAAGTGCGAGGAAATGCCTGTGGAAGGAAATTGCAGTAGAGGTAGACAGAGAAATACCTGGGCAGGGGTAGTGTGTAGGTACTGACATGTGATTCGCATGTACAATGACTGATGGGTGAAGAAATGCCAGGAAATCCCAGTAGAAGCCCAGTAAAAGAGGGCGACCAAGGCAGACCTACATTGGGGTTGTGAGGACGGACCTCAAATCACCAAGAATGGCAGAGGAGATGATGAAGGAACACAATAAGGGGACAGATGCTGTGCTGAGAAGGACCCATCTAACCCATGAGAGCATGGAAAAGTGGATGTCAAAACGATGAGATATTTATGGTTGTAAGGTATCACATCTTAACTTTACAGTTGTGAGGTATAACATGACAACTATATAGTTGTGAAGTATAGCATCACAACTATATAGTTGTGAAGTATAACATCACAACTATATAGTTATATCTACAATAAGATACAGTTATGAGGTTTAACATCTTAACTACTCATATACGTCTACAGTAAGATACAGTTGTGAGATATAACATCACAACTATACAGTAATATCTACAGTAAGATACATTTGTGAGATATAACATCACAACTATACAGTTGTGAGATATAACATCACAACTATACAGTAATATCTACAGTAAGATACAGTTGTGAGATATAACATCACAACTATACAGCTGTGAGATATAACATCACAACTATACAGTAATATCTACAGTAAGATACAGTTGTGAGATATAACATCACAACTATACAGTTGTGAGATATAACATCACAACTATACAGTTGTGAGATATAACATCTAAACTACACAGTTGTGAGATATAACATCACAACTATACAGTTATATCTACAGTAAGATACAGTTGTGAGATATAACATCACAGCTATACAGTAATATCTACAGTAAGATACAGTTGTGAGATATAACATCACAACTATACAGTTATATCTACAGTAAGACACAGTTGTGAGATATAACATCTTAACTAAACAGTTGTGAGATATCACATCACAACTATACAGTTATGTCTACAGTAAGCTACAGTTGTGAGATATAACATCTTAACTAAACAGTTGTGAGATATAACATCACAGCTATATCTACAGTAAGATACAGTTGTGAGATATAACATCACAACTATACAGTTATATCTACAGTAGGATACAGTTGTGAGATATAACATCTTAACTATACAGTTATATCTACAGTAAGATACAGTTGTGAGATATAACATCTTAACTAAACAGTTGTGAGATATCACATCACAGCTATACAGTAATATCTACAGTAAGATACAGTTGTGAGATATAACATCACAACTATACAGTTGTGAGATATCACATCACAGCTATACAGTAATATCTACAGTAAGATACAGTTGTGAGATATAACATCACAACTATACAGTTATATCTACAGTAAGACACAGTTGTGAGATATAACATCTTAACTAAACGGTTGTGAGATATCACATCACAACTATACAGTTATATCTACAGTAGGATACAGTTGTGAGATATAACATCACAACTATACAGTTATATTTACAGCAGGATACAGTTGTGAGATATAACATCTTAACTAAACAGTTGTGAGATATAACATCTTAACTAAACAGTTGTGAGATATCACATCTTAACTATATAGTTATATCTACAGTAAGATACAGTTGTGAGATATCACATCTTAACTATACAGTTATATCTACAGTAGGATACAGTTGTGAGATATCACATCTTAACTATACAGTTATATCTACAGTAGGATACAGTTGTGAGATATCACATCTTAACTAAACAGTTGTGAGATATCACATCACAACTATACAGTTATATCTACAGTAGGATACAGTTGTGAGATATCACATCTTAACTAAACAGTTGTGAGATATCACATCACAACTATACAGTTATATCTACAGTAGGATACAGTTGTGAGATATAACATCTTAACTAAACAGTTGTGAGATATAACATCACAACTATACAGTTATATCTACAGTAGGATACAGTTGTGAGATATCACATCTTAACTATAGTTATATCTACAGTAAGATACAGTTGTGAGATATAACATCTTAACTAAACAGTTGCAAGATATCACATCTTAACTATACAGTTATATCTACAGTAGGATACAGTTGTGAGATATAACATCACAACTATACAGTTATATCTACAGTAGGATACAGTTGTGAGATATAACATCTTAACTAAACAGTGGTGAGATATAACATCACAACTATACAGTTATATCTACAGTAGGATACAGTTGTGAGATATCACATCACAACTATACAGTTATATCTACAGTAGGATACAGTTGTGAGATATCACATCACAACTATACAGTTATATCTACAGTAGGATACAGTTGTGAGATATCACATCACAACTATACAGTTATATCTATAGTAAGATGCAGTTGTGAGATATAACATCTTAACTAAACAGTTGTGAGATATCACATCTTAACTATACAGTTATATCTACAGTAGGATACAGTTGTGAGATATCACATCCCAACTATACAGTTATATCTACAGTAGGATACAGTTGTGAGATATCACATCACAACCATACAGTTATATCTACAGTAGGATACAGTTGTGAGATATCACATCACAACCATACAGTTATATCTACAGTAGGATACAGTTGTGAGATATCACATCACAACCATACAGTTATATCTACAGTAGGATACAGTTGTGAGATATCACATCACAACCATACAGTTATATCTACAGTAGGATACAGTTGTGAGATATCACATCACAACCATACAGTTATATCTACAGTAGGATACAGTTGTGAGATATCACATCACAACCATACAGTTATATCTACAGTAGGATACAGTTGTGAGATATCACATCACAACCATACAGTTATATCTACAGTAGGATACAGTTGTGAGATATCACATCACAACCATACAGTTATATCTACAGTAGGATACAGTTGTGAGATATCACATCACAACCATACAGTTATATCTACAGTAG
>OZ024763.1:17583428-17593428 GCA_964016885.1 Eledone cirrhosa | reverse complement strand
ATCCCCTCTATGGTCTGTGTTTTACGCCTCAAGTATCCATGCACAACTTTCTCTGTAAATTGGTCAATTTTTTTTTCTTGTTTGAACATTGAATAGGATCTTCCGATTTCTCTGGGTGAGAGATTTATATCAGGCTTTATTCCATATCTCTCCTCCAGATCAGTCGCTATTCTAATGATATTTCTTTTTTCATGCTCATAAACCTGAGCAAGATGGTCGCCAACCTTTTTCCTCTGTTGAAGGTGTTGCTTCAGTGTTACTATCCGGGTTTCATATGTTGTTAATATTGATTTTAGACCCCGGCTATGTATGTATGTATGTATGTGTGTATGTGTGTATGTATGTGTGTGTGTGTGTGTGTGTGTGTGTGTGTGTGTGTGTGTGTGTGTGTATGTATGTATGTATGTATGTATGTATGTGTGTGTGTATGTGTGTATGTATGTATGTATGTATGTATGTATGTATGTGTGTATGTATGTACGTACGTACGTATGTGTGTAAAGTTAGAAACCGTACTTTACAGTAATATTGTTTCATGCCAGTATATTTTAAAATCCAATCCAATCCAATCCTCACAGAGGGATCCCTAATTCTGGGTGTGTCAATTCAGGGTATTTAAAAGGGTCATGTTACATATTTAAAGCTGTATAGAGATATGGTCCACACTTAGAATTTGCATCACCAGTCTGGAACCCCTATCTTGCTCAGAATATTGATCACCTGGAAACTGTTCAGAGACGTGCAACCAAATGAATCCCCTCCGTCAGGCATCTACCATACTCTGAGCGCCTTGCTTCCCTGGGCATGTATACATTAAAGCTCCGACGTCTGGCAACTGACTTGGTAAGCACCCACAAAATCATTAACCATCTTTCCAACAACAACCCTGAGCACATTTTGAATTCCATGTGTCTAACACACCTGGATATGCCTACAAAATAAGAAACCAGCACAGCTCCCATGACTTTCGGAAACATCTTTTTCACGCTCAGAGTTGCTGAAACATGGAACAAACTACCTGCATCAGTTGTTAGCTGTCGAGACACTGCATCCTTCAAAACTTCTATGCTTCCCAAAATATCTGTGTGTATATCATGACTCATATACTGTTCACATTCCTGACTTGTAGGTGTCACAACAAAAAGTGCCCAGTCCACACTGTAAAATGGTCGTGTAGGTATGATGACAAAAAGTACCCAACCCACACTGTAAAGTGGTCGTGTTGGTGACATGATAAAAGTGCTCAGCCCACACTGTAAAGTGGTCATGTTGGTGACACAATAAAAGTGCTCAGTCCACACTGTAAAGTGGTCACGTAGGTGTCAAGACAAAAAGAACCCAGCCCACACAGTAAATGCGGTTGGCGTTAGGAAGGGCATTCAGCCATAGAAACCAAGCCAAAATCAGTTGTGTGTGAGCAAAACACAGTCCTCTGACCTGATCTCTCACAAAGGGATAACCCATCCTATCCATTCTAGCGTGGAAGATGGTCGTTAAATGATGATGAGGATGATTGTAACTGACATTTTAACGACTCTGCCAATTTGCTGTGTCATAACAATAATTAATTAATGAAGGGTTAATGTAAATATTTAATTTAAACTGAAATTAGTCTCCATAAATATTGAAATTGTAAAGTGTTCGTTAAAATGTCCCTTGGGTGTTTTTTTCTTCAAACATATTTTTTGTATTAAATATTTTAAGATGAGAAATCTCTTATCAGCCAGAAATTTAATTGTTTCTAATAACCACCACTATTATTATTCCTATTATTATTATTATTATTATTATAATTAATATGCATATTAATTAATGTTTTTAATGTTTACTTTTATTTTTTATTGTTTTAGTTGATTTTTTTCTTAAGAAAGCAAAGTTGAAAATAACTGTTACATAATTTTAATCATATATATATACACACATATATATACACAGGGTGTTCCCCCAAAAATGTATACACACTTTGATTACCTGTACAGGCAATATTTATTAGAATGCACAGCTTTTTCCAAAAATAAAATGATCTACAGACATAATTCTATTGTTTGTAAACACCCCGAAAATGTTTAAATAATTTAAATAATTGTTTCTATTTTGAAATTAATTCTATAACCCCAACTAGGGAATGAACTTATGACTCCACACTCCACAATGGAAGCTACACATTCAGGCAGTCTAGCCAACTGTACCACTATATAAAACAGAATTTATTTCAATGCATTTTTTTTTTTTGCTGTTGAAGTGTGTATACAATTTTTGGGAACACCATAAGACAATGTCACTGCATCGAGATCTTTGCGTTATGCAGTTATACAAAAGACCTGTCTTCTCTTACATACGAACTTAAACCTACCGTCAGTAGGCACCTCTTAACCCAATATACACCTCACCCCACACCCCCTACTCCATCCACTGTAAAGTGGTCGTGTAGGTGACCCGGCAAAAAGGCTCCTTGTCCACACTGTAAATGTGGTTGGTCCAACCACAGATTACCTGCCAGAAACAGTTCTGTACGAGCGAGACAAGGTCACCCGACCAATCTTGCCTCAAGTGGGACAAACCTGTCCAACCCATACTAGTGCGGAAGATGGACGTTAAACGATGATAATGCTGATATATATATATATATAGTGAAAGAGTGAAGAATAACATGGTCAACAGTACAAAACAGAGATCATCAGAAGGACTTCTGATGATTTGGTTAAGCTAGCAACGTATTTAAAATTGAGTGGCACAGCTTCAAGTGTTCAGCAATTTTTAGACAACTTAATCAGTGAAACAATTGTTAATACTGTAAATAAAACCCTTTTTGTACTGTTGCCCATGTTATTCTTCACACTTTCAATATTATTACTCCAAGATAAACTTACACACACACACATACATACATACACACACACACACACACACATACACACTACAGCTCTGGGGCAAGCAGAATTTTGACTGCTCACTAAATCGTAGACACATAAAAAGATAACACACACACACACTAGATAACACTACATGCGGCTTTGACCGGGAGGGTCATTTAGAGGGTATTAGGGGGGGGGGAGTAAGGCTGCACAGCCCCACTTTGCGCCATGGCGATTGGACTGCATGCCCTGCTTTCCAGGTTACCCTTCGCCACTAAATACACATGTGTGGCTTAGTGGTTAAAACACCTGGCTTACAATCATGAAGTTGTGAATTTGATTCCAGGACCGGGTGATGTGTTGTGTCCTTGAGCAAGGCACTTTATTTCAAGTTGCTCCAGTTCACTCAGCTGTAGAAATGAGTTGCGATGTCACTGGTGCCAAGCTGTATTGATCATTGCTTTTCCTTTCGACAACATTGGTGGTGTAGAGCGGGGAGATTGGTATCTATGGGCGACTGCTGGTCTGCTACAAACAACCCTGCCCACAGCAAGATGCACTCAAACACTTGCGTATGCACATATCCATGCAAAACAATAATGCCGATGTTAATATCTACCAAACATTTTCACCAATCACCGCAACGACTTTATTGTTTGCTGAATCAGCAGTCTGACAAGCAGATCATTACTGGAGTCAAGTCCATAACTTCCACCATGGGTGACCTTGAGCCAATCATCCGTGAAACATATGGAACAGGTCGATACACAATAAATACATTAACACATGTAAACAAAACTTCAAATTTTTTTCTTTACATATAAGCTGAAACCTTGCTTGGCCCCTCAGACGGAATTTTATGTCTCTCTCTCTCTCTCTCTCTCTATATATATATATATATATATATATATACATATATATACACATATATGTATATATATATATATATATATATATATATACATATATATACACATATATATATATATATATATACACATAGATATATATACATATACATATGTACATACATATATATATACATATATATACACATAGATATATATACATATACATATATGTACATACATATATATATATATATATACACATAGATATATATACATATATGTACATACATATATATATACATATATATATATATACACATAGATAGCATTAGTTTGCTTACTTAAAATTTGATACATATATACATATGCATTTATACACACACACACATAGATAGATATACATACACATATATATACACATATATACACACATGTACATATTCCATTTATATGTGGGTGGGTGTTGGAGAGAGGAAGGTGTGGAAAAGTGGGACAGAGAGAGATAGAGATAGTGGGAGAGAGATAGAGAGAGAAAGAGATAGTGGGAGAGAGATAGAGAGAGAAAGAGATAGTGGGAGAGAGATAGAGAGAGATAGATAGATAGTGAGAGAGAGAGAGAGAGAGAGAGAGAGAGAGAGAGAGAGAGAGAGAGAGAGAGAGAGAGAGAGAGAATGCAAGAGTCACATAATAAACAAAACTAAAAAAAAAGACAACGCAAAACAAAACAAACAAATATAAAACAAAAAAAAGAAAGAAAAAAGGAAACAAAGAAAGAGAGAAAGAAAGAGAGAAAGAAAGAAAGAGAGAAGGAAAAAGGGAAAGAAAGAGAGAAGGAAAAAGAGAAAGAAAGAAAGAGAGAGAGAAAGAGAGAAAGAAAGAGAGAAAGAAAGAGAGAAAGAAAGAGAGAAAGAAAGAAAGAAAGAGAGAATGAAAGAGATAAAGAAAGGAAGAGAGAAAGAAAGAGAGAAAGAAAGAGAGAAAGAAAGAAAGGGAGAAAGAAAGAAAGAAAGAAAGAGAGAAAGAAAGAGAGAGAGAAAGAAAGAGAGAAAGAAAGAGAGAAAGAAAGAAAGAAAGAGAGAAGGCATGCTAATTACTGTAATCAACAGAGCATCATGATTAAGACAACATTTTTATAAATATCAAAGCAACACAAATTAATTAAAAGTTGTTAAAAGAAGAATTTTATGATGAAGTGGTTCATATTTTATATGTTGTTGTTGTTGTTGTGGTGGTTGTTGTGGTGGTGGTGTGGTGGTGGTGTGGTGTGGCTGTGGTGTGGTGGTGGTGGTGTTAGTGGTGTGGTGGTGGTGGTGTTGTTGTAGTGGTGGTTGTTGTGGCTGTGGTGGTGTGGTGGTGTGGTGGTGGTGGTGGTATGGTGGTGTTGTTGTGGTGGTGTTGTTGTGGTGGTGGTGTTGTGGTGGTGGTGTGGTGGTGGTGTGGTGGTGGTGTTAGTGGTGTGGTGGTGGTGTTAGTGGTGTGGTGGTGGTGTTAGTGGTGTGGTGGTGGTGGTGTTGTTGTTGTAGTGGTGGTTGTTGTGGCTGTGGTGTGGTGGTGGTGGTGGTGTGGTGGTGGTGGTGGTGTGGTGGTGTTAGTGGTGTGGTGGTGGTGGTGGTGGTGGTGTTAGTGGTGTGGTGGTGGTGTGGTGGTGGTGTTAGTGGTGTGGTGGTGTTGTTGTTGTAGTGGTGGTTGTTGTAGTGGTGGTTGTTGTGGCTGTGGTGTGGTGGTGGTGTGGTGGTGGTGGTGGTTGTTGTTGTGTGGTGTGGTGGTGGTGGTGGTGGTGGAGTGGTGGTGGTTGTTGTGGCTGTGGTGTGGTGGTGGTGGTGTGGTAGTGTTAGTGGTGTGGTGGTGTGGTGGTGGTGGTGTGGTGGTGTCAGTGGTGTGGTGGTGGTGGTGGAGTGGTGGTATGGTGGTGTTGGAGTGGTGGTGTGGTGGCATTGTGGTGGTGGTTGTGGTGGTGGTTGTGGTGTGGTGGTGTTGGTGTGGTGGTTGGGGTGGTGGTGTTGGTGTGGTGGTAAGGGTGGTGTTGGTGTGGTGGTGTTGTGGTTGTGCTGTGGTGGTGGTGTTGTGGTGGTGGTGGTGGTGGTGGTGTTGGTGGTGTTATTGGTGGTGTTGTTGTGGTGGTGGTGGTGTTATTGGTGTTGTTGTGGTGGTGTTGTTGTGGTGGTCGTGGTGTTGTGGTGGTGTTGTTGTGGTGGTGGTGGTGTTCTGGTGGTGGTGGTGGTGTTGGTGGTGTTGGTGGTGGTGGTGGTGTTGTGGTGGTGGTGTTGGTGTTGGTGGTGTTGGTGTTGGTGGTGTTGGTGGTGGTGGTGGTGTTGTTGGTGGTGGTGTTGTTGGTGGTGGTGTTGTTGGTGGTGGTGTTGTGGTGGTGGTGTTAGTGGTTGTTGTTGTTGTTATGGTGGTGGTGGTGTGGTGGTGGTGGTGTTGTGGTGGTGGTGTTGTGGTGGTGTTGTGCTGGTGGTGGTGCTGTTGTTGTTGTTGGTGGTGGTGTTGTAGTGGTGGTGCTGTTGTTGTTGTTGTTGATGGTGGTGGTGTTGTAGTGGTGGTGCTGTTGTTGCTGTTGTTGTTGATGATGCTGTTGAGGTTGTTGTTATTGTTGTTGCAGTTGCTGTTATGGTGGTGGAGGTGTCATTGTTGTTGTCATTGCTGTCATTGCTGTTGTTGTTGTTGTTGTTGTTGTTGTTGTGGTGGTGAAATTCTTGTTTATTTTATTTGTATTTCTACGAATCTTTCTTTTCTTCTTTCTTTCTTTCTTTCTTTCTCCTAATTAGACTTGCTTAGAGAGACTTCAGTCATTCAGTCATTGATAAAAGCAACTTAGTAGTAATGTTGCAGGGGGGCAATGGATTGGCAGAATTGGTAGAGCATCAGACAACATTGCTCTATGGTATATAGTGACAGTACTTTACGTTGTGTCCAAATCCTGCCGGAGTCAACTTTGCCTGCCTTTCATATATCTATCTATCTATCTATCTATCTATCTATCTATCTATCTATCTATAAAGAAATATATCTATCTATCTCTTTTTTTCAAATACCACTTTGGAAGAAGAATCAGGATGGAGAGAGAGGTGCTGTACCCCAGGATGGAGAGAGAGTTGCTGTACCCCAGCAAGTTTTATGAAAGGTGGGTGAAAGTGGCGAGAATGGCCCGAGTGAATGGGCCTTCTCTCTATATCAGCCTGTAGGTTGAGGAAAAGGAGGAGGAGAGGAAGGGAGTACAAGCTCTTCGTACTCCTGGAGATGAGGGTTGCACATTTTTTTTCGGGGGTATGTGTTACCCATATAAACTGTCTCCCTCTATTGGGGAAAATCGACTAACTTTTTAAATTCCATTTGTGATAACATTTTACACGTTTTTATTGTATGTAAACTTCCCCCTTTGTATTTGTCCCCTTCTTTTGTGCCCCTGTGGCTAATAAAGAAATATATCTATCTATCTATCTATCTGTTTATAAGCCTGTAGGTTGAGGAAGAGAGCAAAAGGAAGAAAGGAGCACTTGCACAACACGCTCCTGGAGTTGAGGGTTGTTCTATCGACGGGGTATTAAACAACCCATTTGTGGCGCCTCCCCCCTATTGGGGATTTCACAGCCATGCCCACATCACCGGACAATAGAACCTTATTTCTATCTATCTATCTATCTATCTATCAATCCATCTATTTAACTATCCATCTATCTATCTATACATCTATCTGTCTGTCTATCTATCTGTATGTTGGTCTATCTGTCTGTCTGTCTGTCTCTGGCACACCGAGTGTGCCCAGGCACTCACGGCTCTCTGGCAGGCGGACCCGGCTGTCAGTGGAGAATCCACCTCGTCATTCTATAGAGGGCTGGTGGTTAGCAGGTGCGACGACGCCCTCGGAGAAGCCCTAGGCATGGAGGAAGACGAACTGGCCAACCTGTTCGGTAGGACATTCAGTCCGGGACCCATGGATAACTTCCAGAGGTCCCTGGCCTGGCAATGCTACAGAAGGGCTCTGCCCGTTCGAGAAAGGCTCTACAGACACGGGCGCCCGGGTAGGGACCCCTCGAAAAAGATCTGTCCCAGATGCGTGTGCGACGAGGAAACCGTTGCACACGCATTGGTACACTGCTCGGGCATTGCCGATCTGTGGGGCTATGTCGAACAACTGCTGTCAAGGGTGGGACCGATCAGGTTGACCACCGAGTCTATTGTAATGATCAAGCCGCCTCCCCTCTTCAAAAACGAAGAAGAGGCGGTGTTTCTGTGCGTAATAGCCATGGCGAAAGAGGTTGTATGGTGGACGCGTCTGAAAGGACTGAGGTCAGACACCTTTCTCTCTGGCCAACAACTGGGACGTTTCTTCCGATATCATTTCGGAAGAAGGATCAGGATGGAGAGAGAGGTGCTGCACCCCAGCCGTTTTTATGAAAGGTGGGTGAAAGTGGCGAGAATGGCCCGAGTGAATGGGCCTTCTCTTTACATAAGCCTGTAGGTGCAAAAGAGGAAGGAACGAGGGAGCACCCCCTCTCTGTGCTCCTGAGGAGAAGGGTTGCACACTTTTTTCGGGGGTGTGTGCGACCCCCCAAGGCGCCTCCTCTCTATTGAGGATTTTGTTATAAATTTTATTTTTTGTTATATTTTATTTTATTTTTATATTCTGTTATTGCCTCCTCCTTATTGAGGACGCTTTTTTGTGTAAACTCCCCCCATTGTACTTGTCCCACTCTTGATGCCCTGGTGGCAAATAAAAGAAACATATCTATCTGTCTATACATCTATCTGTCTGTTGGTCTATCTGTCTGTTGATCTATCTGTCTGTTGATCTATCTGTCTGTTGATCTATCTGTCTGTTGATCTATCTGTCTGTTGGTCTATCTGTCTGTTGATCTATCTGTCTGTTGGTCTATCTGTCTGTTGGTCTATCTGTCTGTCTGTCTATCTATCTGTTATCTATCTATATCTATCTATCTATCTCCCTATCTATCTACCATCCTATCAACCTATCTATCTATCTATCTATCTATCTATCTATCTATCTATCTATCAATCCATCTATCTATCTATCTATAGTTATTTCATTATTTTTTAAGCACTTTAAAACATTAAAAAAAAACCCCCAATAGTGAGAGATAATCTCTTTAAAATATATTTAACTATTAAATATGTCAGCAGCAGAAGAAAAAAAAACCCCACAAAAAAAAACAACAACAACAACAAAAAACACCCAAGAAAAATCTGTAATGGCATAAAAATTTAAGTTAAGATGGAATTAAGATAAAAAGATAAGAAGTGGTTTGAGTAGAGTCTGATAAAGCGGTGGTCTTTTGAATTGACAAAAAACTTAGAGGATCAAGATATCTGTGTTGATAAGACAGGCGTAGATATATTGTATATATTGTATATATTGTATATATTGTATATTGAGACTTGTTAACAGAACAATGAATTCTAACAATTAAAGTCTCTTCTGTTATATATATGTGTATATATATGTATGTATGTATGTATGTATGTATATGTATATATGTATATATGTATTTGTGTGTGTGTGTATATGTATGAATGTATATATATATATATATATACATATATATATATATGTATATATATGTATATATATATATATATATATATATATGTATATATATATATGTATATATATATATATATGTATATTTATATATATGTATATATACATATATATATATATAAATATAAATGTATATATATCTATATGTATATCTATGTATATATATGTATCTCTCTCTCTCTCTCTCTCTCTCTCTCTCTCTCTCTCTATATATATATATATATATATATATATATATACAAGTGTGTGTGTGTGTGTATATATATAAATAATAAACATATATACACACACATATATACGTACACATATATATATACACACACACATATATATGTATATACACACATATATATATATATATATATATATACACACACACACATATATATATATATATATATACACATATGTGTAATAGACAGATAAAACTAAAAGGAAACTATTGTCATTTTAAACAGACTTCAGAAATTTTAAATGCACAACAACAAAACGAATATGGTTTCATGAACACGAGTGTCCATACTGTTTAGAATGGTCGGATGTGGTGGTGGGGGGGAGATGGGAGGGGATATTTATATATATAATATATAATATATATAATATATAATATATACATATATATATAATCATCATTTTTTTTCATAATTTTTACGTCCGCTTTTTCCCTGCTGATTCTGGCTTGATTTCTACAGCTGGATGCCCTTCCTAACACCAACCTCATTTACAGTGAGTGC
>OZ024763.1:17563428-17575928 GCA_964016885.1 Eledone cirrhosa | reverse complement strand
ATTTTGAGAGCGGTGGATTGGCAGTATCGGCAGAGGGTCGGGCGCCATGCTCTGCAGCATAGTTACTTCCCTTTGCGATCTGAGGTCGAATCCCGCCGAGGTTAACTTTGCCTTCCATCCTTGCGGGGTCAACAAAATAAAGTACCAGTAATGTACTGGGGTAATTGCTGGCCTTGTGCCAAAAGTAGAAACAATTATTTATTTTGAGAACAATACCTTAACCTAAACATGAGTGGCTAGTTACAGCCGGTTTGAACAGGAAGAGGTGAAGGAATTCTGGCCAGTTATGGCTGGTTTAAATGTTAAAGGGTTAAGGAAAATGAGGCCCCCTGTACACATATGATATATATTAACAGTAATACTTACTCTTTCGTTTAGTCGCCTTCGTTTCTGCCGAGAGGGCACCGGATCATCAGAGGGATTGTTGTCAATTGCCCAATATGACCCCTGGATAAATAGAAAATAAGGAGAATTAGACATATTAGTCTGGAAATATTTAATTATTTAATTTGGTAAACTGACTTGGTAAACACCCACAAAATTATTAACCATCTTGCCAACAACACCCTGAGCATCCTTTTTGAATTCCATGTGTCTAACACCCATGGAGATGCTTCCTGAGCATGGATACATTAAAGCTCTGACATCTGGCAACTGACTTGGAGGCACCTCCAAAATTATTAACCATCTTGCCAACAACAACCCTGAGCACCATTTTCAATTCCATGTGTCTAACACCCGTGGGCATGCCTACAAAGTTAGCAAACAGCACAACTCCCATTGCTTTCGGAAACATTTTTTCACGCTCAGAGTTGCTGAAGCATGGAACAAACTAACTGCATCAGTTGTTAGCTGTCGAGACACTACATCCTTTAAAACCTCCATGGAACAAACTACCTGCATCAGTTGTTAGCTGTCGAGACACTGCATCCTTTAAAACCTCCATGGAACAAACTACCTGCATCAGTTGTTAGCTGCCGAGACACTGCATCCTTTAAAACCTCCATGGAACAAACTACCTGCATCGGTTGTTAGCTGCCGAGACACTGCATCCTTTAAAAACTTCCATGGAACAAACTACCTGCATCAGTTGTTAGCTGTCGAGACACTGGATCCTTTAAAACCTCCATGGAACAAACTACCTGCATCGGTTGTTAGCTGCCGAGACACTGCATCCTTTAAAAACTTCCATGGAACAAACTACCTGCATCAGTTGTTAGCTGTCGAGACACTGGATCCTTTAAAACCTCCATGGAACAAACTACCTGCATCGGTTGTTAGCTGCCGAGACACTGCATCCTTTAAAAACTTCCATGGAACAAACTACCTGCATCAGTTGTTAGCTGTCGAGACACTGCATCCTTTAAAACCTCCATGGAACAAACTACCTGCATCAGTTGTTAGCTGTCGAGACACTGCATCCTTTAAAACTTCCATGGAACAAACTACCTGCATCAGTTATTAGCTGTCGAGACACTGCATCCTTCAAAACCTCCATGGAACAAACTACCTGCATCAGTTGTTAGCTGTCGAGACACTGCATCCTTTAAAACCTCCATGGAACAAACTACCTGCATCAGTTGTTAGCTGTCGAGACACTGCATCCTTTAAAACCTCCATGGAACAAACTAACTGCATCAGTTGTTAGCTGTCGAGACACTGCATCCTTTAAAACCTCCATGGAACAAACTACCTGCATCAGTTGTTAGCTGTCGAGACACTGCATCCTTTAAAACCTCCATGGAACAAACTACCTGCATCAGTTGTTAGCTGTCGAGACACTGCATCCTTTAAAACCTCCATGGAACAAACTACCTGCATCAGTTGTTAGCTGTCGAGACACTGCATCCTTTAAAACCTCCATGGAACAAACTAACTGCATCAGTTGTTAGCTGTCGAGACACTGCATCCTTTAAAACCTCCATGGAACAAACTAACTGCATCAGTTGTTAGCTGTCGAGACACTGCATCCTTTAAAACCTCCATGGAACAAACTAACTGCATCAGTTGTTAGCTGTCGAGACACTGCATCCTTTAAAACCTCCATGGAACAAACTAACTGCATCAGTTGTTAGCTGCCGGAACACTGCATCCTTTAAAACCTCCATGATTCCTGAAATTCACCAACACTGCACCTGATGTCCCCTCTCTATACACACACACATGTATACCATGACTCATACACTGTTCAATTTGTACATTATTCTATGTACTATACATGCACCTTTGATGAGTTGTAGTGCACCTGAGCACTGTACACAATAACTTCATTATTATTATTATTATTATTATTATAAACTTCACATGATTAGAAGCCGGTGGTGGAATTTGAAGATCGAATTGAATTAGTAACTCGGCTGTATTTTTTTTACTACAAAGTGCTGAGATGTTATGAAGATAAGTAAGCAATATAACTAATTAATTAACTTTCTCGTTATTAAACTGATGTATGGAACATAACTTGACAATGGTTGTGACATGAAATTATGTTTACAGTGTGGGCCATTTGTTAGTGTACATGTGTGTGTATCCATGGTGGGCTGTACATTGGTGGAAATATTTGTGTGTGTATACATGGTGGGCCATTTGTTGGTGCACATGTGTGTGTACATAGGATGGCATATATGTTGGTGTACATATCTGTGTGTGTATAAAGGGTGAGACTTATCTTAGAAAATCAGGTAAACTACCAAAATAACCTTACAGGTGGATAAAAAAGTGGACAGTGACTGCTACGAAGGATCAAACTTACAGGTACTGGCTGACTGTTATAACCACTGAGCTATTTAGAAAATAGTTTAATAATATCAGAGTGTATAAATCCCTAGAATGGGGGAAAAAATAGGCATTAGGGCAATATATCTTGGGTATTTTAGGGCTGACAGAACCTAGGTTTCTTCAGGTCGCAACACAGCTGATGTTTTACAGAGAGAGAGAGAGAGAGAGAGTAAGGTAGAAAAAAAAAGATATATAAAGAATCGACCCAGTATTAAACTGGTACCTCAAAAATATTAGAGGCAAAATTGACCTCAGCAGGATTTGAACTGAGAGCAGAGAGAATATACATATATATACACACACATAGACATACATATACACCCATACACACACATAGACATACATATACACACACATATAGACATACATATACACCCACACACATCCCTACACACATATACACACACACACACATAACCTGATATTAGTTGAGCAAGTATAAAAACTAACTGTACATGAATATACAGACATACACACACATAGACATACACCCACACATATACACACACACACAACCTGATATTAGTGGAGCAAGTATAAAAAGTAACTCTACATGAATACACATACATCTACACACACACACACACATATACACCCACACAACCTGATATTTGCGGAGCAAGTATAAAAAGTGACTCCAATTAATCTTATCTTCATCAGTCCATCTCCATCTGTGACACAACTTCAGCGAAACTTTTACAAATGTCAGAATATAATGTTTCGACATTTAACCATGGCTCCACAACAGCCTCTTTTCAGATATATTTCTGCTGTTTTAGCAGCAAATAAATGACCAACAGGGCTTCATAGCAATATTTCAGCCAACAAACATGGCCTTCGCTTTCTGAGTCACAATACTGCTAAGTGGCTAACAGGCTGGCTAGACTTATGCTCCATATTTCTTATGCTCAGTGCTAGATTTAGCCATGAGCTAAATAAGTTATAGCTTAGGGTCACTCACCTTGGACGCCTCATTTTTAAAAATATTTTTTTATCTTATCATTAGTTTTTATTCTTTAACATTAAATCATTAAAAAATTAGATGTGCAATGTCAATGTGTGTGAACGACCAAGCATAGACGAGTTGGGAGAGAAACTGGGTATAAGGGGGATAAGTTGTGGTGTGCGGGAGAGAAGACTGAGATGGTATGGACATGTGATGTGCATGGAGGATGACCGATGGGTGAAGAAGTGCCAGGAAATGCCAGTTGAAGATGTGGTAGAGGTAGACCACGAAAAACATGGGCGGAGGTGGTGAGAACAGACCTCAGATCATTGAAACTCACGGTGACGAGTGGAGAGATGCTGTGCTGAATAAGACACGTCCCACCCTTGCAAGCAGGGAAAAGCGGACGTAAAATGATGATGATGATGATGATGATGATGATGATATAGATTGTTATGCTTTGGGAGGGTCATGTTGCCAATAAGAAACACACGCACCAGTTGCCTTCGCACACACAAAAACAAGATGGCGTAGGACAGAACACAGGAGAGGCACAAAAACAAAGAAAAGAATTCCCAGTCAGTGAAGAGTTCACAGAATCTGTGACGAAAGAACTTTGACAAAAATATGAACAACCGTCTGGTTATGGAACCACCCAACCAACCGGAAATTTATAAATTCTTAAATTTATAAATTAAATTTATAATAAATTGGAGTGAAAGCAACTGGTGCATGTGTTTCTTATTGGCAACATGACCCTCCCAAAGTATAACAATATCGGTTTCAACACACGTTTTCAGATAAAGAATCTTGCTAAACAAATTCAGAAACGAAATATATATATATTTATTCATTAGTTAAGCAAAACAAGACCACAAATTTCACAAGGAAGACATTATTAATATTTCCAGCTCTGTGCATGAACCCAGCCACCTAGCTGCCTTCCACTGCATATTGCACATTGAGCACATGCCTTTACGCTTTGGCTTCTAACTAATTCACCAATCTCTCTTCTCCTCTCCTATCTCCATCTCTCTCTTTAAGATTGGTTACTCTTGAACTGCGTATATATATATATATATATGCATATATATATATATATATATATATATATATATACACATATATATATACATATATACATGTCCATCACATGTCCATACCACCTCAGTCTCCTCTCCCGTACACTACATTCTATCCCTCTCAACACATTTATGCTGCGTCGTTCACGCACATTTACACTGCACATCCAACGGAGCATGCTTGCCTCATTTCTCTCCAGCCGTCGCATATCCTCTGCAGTTGCTGCCCATGTCTCACTACCATGCAGCATCACGCTCCTCACACAGGCATCATACAACCGGCCTTTCGTATGCAAGGAGAAACCCTTCTTCGTCAACAGAGGAAGCAGCTCCCTAAACTTCTTCCAACCCGTCCTTATTCTAGATACTATGGCCTCGAAACACCCTCCTCCCATGCTAATCTGATCTCCTAGGTACCGCAACCTATCCACCATTTCTATAGCACCCTCCTGCATTTGAAAAATGTGTCTATCAATGCGACTTTTACTGTCTAATTTCCCTGTACATCTACTGCATACATATTTCTCCCTACCTGTTAGTTTGCCTGCTATCCCGCTACATCTCTTGTGTACCCAGGATCTGCATTGTGTGCATTTTATAGAATTTATGCCAGTTCCTTTTCTGCATATCGAACATGGCCATTTCCCTGACGGAATCAGGGTTTTGTCCTCTTTTCTACTCATCAACACTTTTGTCTTAGCTAGATTCACTCTCAGTCCTCTTGCTTCCAACTGCTGTTTCCATAGCCAGAATTTATTCTCTAACTCCTCTACTGATTCTGCTATAAGAACCAGATCGTCAGCATAGAGAAGTTCCCATGGACAGCCAGTCTTAAACTCCTCTGTTATGGCTTGGAGGACTATAATGAACAAGAGCGGGCTGAGGACCGAACCCTGATGTACTCCCACTTGTATCTGGAATTCCTCACTAAACTCCATTCCTACCCTGACTTTACTGAGAGTACCTCTGTACAAAGTTTGCACGGTCCTCACAAGCTATTCCTCAACACCTAGCTTCCTTAGGGACCACCAGATGACAGATCGGGGTACCCTATCAAAGGCCTTCTCTAGGTCAACAAAGGCTAAGTATAGTGGCTTATTTTTCTCTAAGAACCTCTCTTGCAATTGTCTCACCAAGAAGAGGGCATCTGTTGTACTCTTCCCAGGCACAAAACCAAACTGCATCTCATCTAGTTTGACCCTTTCTCTAATTAGTTGTGCTAATATCCTTTTTGCCACTTTCATAACCTGATCTATCAGTTTTATACCCCTATAATTGCTCCTCTCCACAGCATCCCCTTTACCTTTGTAGCAATTTATGAGAATACTTCTGCACCAGTCTTTGGGTATGACACCACCATATATAGCCTGATTGATGATGCGTGCAACCAGTTTAGTGCCTACGTCCCCTGATGCCTTCAGCATCTCGGCAACTATTCCCGATGGTCCAGCAGCCTTACCATTTTTCATTTCCCTAATCGCCTCTTGGACCCTATATTCGTCAATCTCAATAGCTGGTCCCTCTGTCGGATCCACCAAGGGTAATTTCTCTCTCTCCCATTCTTTCTCCACATTCATCAGTCTCTCATAATGACATTTCCAGGCCTCCCTTTTCTGATCATTCGTGACACTAAGTACACCGGCATCATCCCGGAGACATTTATCTCCAACAACATCCTGATTTGCATTGACACACTGCCTTGCAATGTGGAACACCGCACGCCTCTGATCTTTCCGTCGCAGAACATTGGCAAACCTCCTACTCTCTGCCTCCCTGCGTGCTAAGTACACCTGACGTCTAGCTTCTCTCTTAGTGGCTGTATATTCTTCCCTACGCCCACCCTTTTTCCAAGCCTTCCATGCTAGTCTTTTGTCTTTAATGGCCTTATCTACTGTGCTGTTCCACCACCAGCTCACTCTCTGTCTGGTTGGAGCTCTGCTCCAGCCACAAGTTTCATCAGTAGCCTGTATATATATATGTATATGTATATATATATATATATATATATATATATATGAAAACAGGGAGAAAGAGACGATTATGAGGAAGAAAAATATATTTTTTTCCTTTTTTTTGTGTCTCTCTCTCTCTTTTTTCTGGGTTAGAAAAGGATTAAAACGAAATGTTTTACTTTGTGTGAAGTGTTAAGGTATTAGTTGTTTATTTATTATTTAACAATGGCATTTATTTATCTATTTATATATTTAATTATTGTCTATATTCGCCTGTTTTCATATATATATATCCAAACTCGTGTGCCTCCTCTCCACATTTTATTATTATATATATATATATATTCAAATCCCGCCGAGGTTAACTTTGCCTTTCATCCATACGGGGTCGATAAAATAAAGTACCAGTAATGTACTGGGTTATTGCTGGCCTTGTGCCAAAAGTAGAAACAATTATTATATATATATATATATATATAGTCTGTTCGTTTTTTACATGAACTTGAATTGCACAAATTCGCTTTAACACCTCTTGAAAAGATATTAAATATTCACTTTGTGTGAATAATTCGCTATAAATCATGTGGTTTTAAATTATTTTATTTATGGGAAAAATAGACTTGAATTACGCAAATTTGTTTTACGTGGCCCATTCACAGACGCATCTCCACATAAAAAGCTAACAGACAGTATATATATATATATATATATATATATATATACGTAGGTCCCGGGTTGAGTCGGGGATAACCACAGTAAGTAAGGTACTCAATACATGGCAGATATATATATATATATATATACTGAGTGATAAAATTTGCTCCGGACATAACAGACGTGTCTGAAAGAACCCGCAGAAGTAGAATCAGCCAGATCCATACAAGGACCATGACTCAAGCTACATGCCGGTGAAACATATGTAACACGAAATAAACTAAGTCCAGATGCATCACTGATTTTTTGTTTCCTTTATTATATATATAAATATATATATACGTATATATATAAATATATATATATATACGTATATATATATATAAATATATATATATACGTATATATATATATAAATATATATATATACGTATATATATATATAAATATATATATATACGTATATATATATATATATATATATATATATATATATATATGCTTTCGACAGTAAGGAAGAACATTTAGAGTCGGACAATATAGAAGGACAGTGGGAATTTCTGAAAGCAAACCTGCTGTTGGCGACAGACGAAGTCTGTGGCTGGAGCAGGCCTGCAGGCAGGAGGAGAGAAACATGGTGGTGGAACAGTAAGGTGGAGGGGTCAATTAAGGCCAAAAAGCAGGCTTGGAAAGTATGGCGGGATGGGGGAAGTAGAGTAGACTATCAAGTGGCCAGGAGGGAAGCTAGGAGAGAAGTGTACTTAGCAAGAAGGGAAGCTGAGGAAAGAAAGTTCAAGCATGTCCTACAACGCGATGACCAAAAACGTGAGGTGTTCAGGATTGCTAGGCAATGCGTCAAGGAAAACCGTGATATTGTCGGGGAGAAGTGTGTACTTAACGATGATGGCATACTTGCCATCACCGACACTGATAAGAAGGTAGCTTGGAAGTGTCACTATGAAAGGCTACTAAATGAGGAGAATAAATGGGAGAAAGACAGTCTCCCCCATGTCGACCCAATAGAGGGACCAGCAGTGTTAGTCGAGGGGAGTATAATAAGTAAGGCAATCAAGGATATGAAGACAGGTAAGGCGGCTGGGCCTTCGGAAATAGTTGCTGAGATGCTGAAGGCATCTGGCACGGTGGGACACACCATGGTCACCCGCATAGTTAACCAAGTCGTACAGAATGGGGTTGTTCCGAAGGACTGGCATAGCAGCATCATCGTTAACTGTTATAAGGGTAAAGGAGACGCCCTAGATAGGAGTAACTATAGAGGCATTAAATTAATCGACCAGGTCATGAAGGTCACGGAAAAAGTAATAGCGCAACTACTCAGAGAGAGAATTGACCTAGATGAAATGCAGTTCGGGTTTGTGTCAGGCAAAAGTACCACAGACGCTCTTTTCATAGTACGACAACTACAGGAGAAGTTCCTAGCTAAAGGTAAACCCCTCTACTTAGCTTTTGTCGACTTGGAGAAAGCCTTCGACAGAGTCCCCCGCTCCATTATCTGGTGGGCTCTTAGAAAACTAGGCGTTGACGAATGGCTTGTGAGGGCTATACAAGCCATGTATAAAGAAACAGTCAGCAAGGTTAGAATTAACAACGAATATAGTGAAGAGTTTAGCGTAAAAGTTGGCGTCCATCAGGGCTCTGTTCTCAGCCCCCTACTATTTATTATTGCCCTTCAGGCTATAACAGAGGAGTTCAAGACAGGCTGCCCATGGGAACTCCTATATGCAGACGACCTGACACTCATAGCGGAATCAATGGCCGAGCTAGAGAAGAAATTCCAAACATGGAAGCACGGCCTAGAGTCAAAAGGACTTAAAATTAACCTGGCTAAGACCAAAGTTCTAGTTTGTAGGAAAGAAAACAAGGCGGCGGTCCCTTCTGGGAAATGGTCGTGCTCGGTGTGTAGGAAAGGCGTAGGTAGAAACTCCATTTTATGTCCTAAATGCAAAGTATGGGTGCATAAAAGATGTAGTGGGATCACAGGTAAGCTAACTAAGAACATAGATTTTACATGTGGCCGGTGTTCTGGTGCAATAAGTAGCAGCAAGTGCCCACAAAATACTAGCTCTTTCAATTGCGCAGAGGGTTCTATAGAAATAGTGGACAGCTTCCGTTACCTGGGCGATAAAATCAGCAGTGGGGGAGGGTGCTCTGAAAGTACTGTAGCTAGAGTCAGAACTGGTTGGAAAAAGTTCAGAGAGCTTATACCACTATTAGCTGCTAAAGGGTTCTCCCTAAAAATGAAAGGCAGGTTGTACGATGCCTGCATACGAACAGCAATGTTGCATGGCAGTGAGACCTGGGCATTGTGTGCAGAGGATATACGCAGACTAGAGAGGAACGAAGCTTGCATGCTCCGCTGGATGTGTAACAGTAATATACGTGAACGGCAAAGCATAAACGAACTAAGGAAAAAATTAGAGATAAGAGGGATCAGATGTTGTTTACTCGAGAGAAGGCTACGTTGGTATGGACACGTGATGCGCATGAAAGTCGATAGCTGTATAACAAAGTGCAGGGCAATAAAGATAGACGGTAGCCACGGAATAGGCAGACCTAGAAAAACCTGGGACGAGCTGATAAACTCCGACCTCACACACTTACACCTCTCCAAGACAATGTCACTGGACCGAGACCTTTGGCGGTACTCAGTAACAGAGAAGACCCGCCTTGCCAGTAGGCATCTCTAACAAAATACACCCCGTCCCGCCACCACCCCCACCCATCCACACCACCCCGTCCTATGTAAAGTTATGTTGGTGCCGCGCCATCCAGGCCGAAACAAATGAGATAGGTGTCACGACAAAAAAACACACAGTCCACGCTGTAATGTGGCCGTGTAGGCAACACGGTAAAAACCTCCCAGACCCACACTGTAAATGTGGTTGGTGTTAGGAAGGGCATCCAACTGTAGAAAACCTGCCAGACAGTCCTATGCGAGCAAGACAATCACTCTTGCCTCAAGTGGGACTACCCCCGTCCAAACCCATGCAAGCGTGGAACACGGACGTTAAACGTTGATGATGATGATGATGATGATATATATATATATATAATCATCATCATCATATATATATATATATATATATATATATATATATATATATATATATATATATATATATATATGATTATATACAGATCAGAGCAAACATCACGGGCGCTCTATCTCAAAATTATTTTTGAAAAGCATTAGAAATGCGCAACCGGCAAAACTTAAAACCAAAACTGAATACTAACCAATACTATTACTAATTCTCACTTATTCCTAATTAAACTATTTTTCACTGTGAACAATTTGTCACCATTTTCTATTCCGTTTACCAATATATGTATATATATATGTGTGTATATATATATATGTATATATATATATATGCTAGCGTGGAAGATGGACGTTAAACGATGATGATGATGTATATATATATATATATATATATATATATATATAATATAAGATCAAAAGATGGTTAAAGGAGTTCAATATATTTTATTATGCGCATTTCAAAAACAAACATCATCAAACAATAATATTTGTGTTTTCATCAGATAAAACAGGAGAACATGATATGAAGGCTAAAAAAACACTTGTTGATAGTGCAGTTTTAAATCAACATATGAAAAGTGGTTTTAGATTGATGTGTGATATTGGGAAAAATATTTTATTTAGAGAGGGGGGGAGAGAAAAGGATGAAAAGGGAAGGAGATGAGAGGGAGAGATGGGTGATAGAGAGAAAGAGATAGTTTTTATAACAGAGAGGAGATATATTTTATATAGAGGGGTTGAAAACCGTTGGAAGATACTGTATAAATTAAAAATTTTGAAAATTAACGAAGGGAGGATATGTGCGAGGAAAAAATATATTATATTTAGGGAGGGGTGGGGGTGGAAAGGATGAAAAAAGGGAGGAGATGAGAGTGAAGGTGGAAAGGGAGAGATGGGTGATAGAGAGAAAGAGATAGTTTTTATAACTGAGAAAAAGATATAATGTTTTAATATAGAGAGGTTGGGAACCGTTGGAAGATAATGTATAAATTAAAGGAATTTGAAAATTAACGAAGGGAAATTATGTATGGAGATAGAGAGAAAAAAATAACGAAGGGAGATTATGTATGGAGATAGAGAGAAAAAAATAATAATTGTGGGTGAATATTCAAAAGGAGAAATGTAGGAATCTTAAAATTAGCAAAGAGAAAAAGTTTATGTATAGGATTTGAGAAAAATTTATATTGAATTCATATGTATTAATAATGAGTTCGTTGATGGGGAGAAAAAAATAATAATAATAAATTAAGGATGAAATTGAGATTAAAAAGATTTATGATAGAGAGAAAAAATAATAATGATTGCGGATGAATACTCAAAATGTCAAAAACAAATGTTATTGTTTTACGAAGAGATATAATGAGGGTGATGAGTAAACGGGTATTATAGAGTGTATAATGCCCTTTAAAGTAAGGTAGATGGGTATATTTTAAAGAATATATGAGTATATATTAAAAAAAATATATATAATAATAAATTAAGGATGAAATTGAGATTAAAAAGATTTATGATAGAGGGAAAAAAAAAAAAAAAAAAAAATAATAATAATGATTGCGGATGAATATTCAAAATGTCAAAAACAAATGTTATTGTTTTACGAGAAGATAGGATGAGGTAAATGAATAAACGAGTACTATAGAGTGTATAATGCCCTTTAAAGTAAGGTAGATGGGTATATTTTAAAGAGGTGTATGTATATGTGCCTTTGAGAAAAGATTCTAAATTGATAAAGAATTGAATATTAACTGTATACTTTGTGAAAAGTTCTATGGAATTTATGGAGGCAGATGGAAAACAAATCCGAGCGTCTATTTATTATGGATTCTAGGTTAGAGATAATGGTAAATTTTTCATTTAGGCAGAGATTACAGATTTTAGATAGAGAACTGTTCAAGTACGAGGATGCAGAAGAAATCTTTTTCCAAAAGATGTTATATTTAATGTTTTTGTCTTTTAAGGACCATATGAGTTCTGAGAGAGCAGTGTTAGTTCTTTTAAGTTTGTATTTGAAAGATGAATGATGA
>OZ024763.1:17555928-17558428 GCA_964016885.1 Eledone cirrhosa | reverse complement strand
CAGCGCTCACTGTAAAGTGGACGTGTAGGCGCCACGGCAAAAAAGCACCCGGCACTCACTGTAAATGAGGTTGGTGTTAGGAAGGGCATCCAGCTGTAGAAATCAAGCCAGAATCAGTTCCCGTCCCACCCTTGCAAGCAGGGAAAAAGCGGACTTAAAACGAAATGATGATGATGATTATGTTACATGGGCAGTGAAATGGCAGAGTTGTTAGAATATCAGATAGAATGCTTTGCAGTGTTTGTTTTGGTTCTCTCCTCTCTGAGTTCAAATCCTGCAGGAGTCAACTTTGTCTTTCATCCATTTGCAGTAAATAAAAAAAGTACCAGTCAAATACTGGGCTCGATTCTTCCTCTATATCTCTATCTCACTTCCATTCTCTTTCTCTCTCTCCTTCTCAGGAAAGAAATCTGCTGTATTCAGACCTGGAGAGGAGATGGGCTCCGGCAGGTTTTAAAATGTCCTAGAAATGCTGTATATTAATATGGTGGCCCTATGACCCTCTTATGAGTTGACTTTGACCATATATATTAATAAAGTACCAGTCATGTACTGGGGTCAATTCTTTCTCTATATCTCTTTCCCACTTCCATTCTCTCACTTTCTATATCCTTCTCTGGAAGAAATTTACTGAGTTCAAATCCCACCGCGTTTGCCTCAGCCATTACTCCTTACAGGGTCAATTTAATAGACTTTTGCCTCCCCCAAAATTGCTGGCCTTGTGCTTAAATTGGAAATCCCTATTAAGCCTTTAAAGTTCAAATCGGCCAAAACCGGCCAGAATTCTCTATCTCTATCTCTTCTCTTTCTGTTGAAACTGGCTGTAACTGGTTGCTCAAACTGACGTTAAGGTATTGTTCTCAAAATAAATACTTTCAAAATCTCATAGATTCGATATTATGTGAGATAAAGCCTTTACCATCAAAATATAATAGTATATATAGAGTAATGTAAATATTATGTGAGGTAAAGTCTTTACCATGAAAATATAATAGTATATATAGAGTAATGTGAATGTTATGTGAGATATTATGTGAGGTAAAGCCTTTACCATGAAAATACAATAGTATATAGAGAGTAATGTAAATGTTATGTGAGATATTATGTGAGGTAAAGCCTTTACCATGAAAATACAATAGTATATATAGAGTAATGTAAATGTTATGTGAGATAATTATGCGAGGTAAAGTCTTTACAATGAAAATACAATAGTATATAGAGAGTAATGTAAATGTTATGTGAGGTATTATGTGAGGTAAAGCCTTTACTATGGAAATACAATAGTATATATAGAGTAATGTGAATGTTATGTGAGATATTATGTGAGGTAAAGCCTTTACCATGAAAATACAATAGTATATATAGAGTAATGTAAATGTTATGCGAGATATTATATGAGGTAAAGTCTTTACCATGAAAATACAATAGTATATATAGAGTAATGTGAATGTTATGTGAGATATTATGTGAGGTAAAGCCTTTACCATGAAAATACAATAGTATATATAGAGTAATGTAAATGTTATGTGAGATATTATGTGAGGTAAAGCCTTTACCATGAAAATACAATAGTATATATAGAGTAATGTAAATGTTATGTGATATATTATGTGAGGTAAAGCCTTTACCATGAAAATACAATAGTATATATAGAGTAATGTAAATGTTATGTGAGATATTATGTGAGGTAAAGCCTTTACTGTGAAAATACAATAGTATATATAGAGTAATGTAAATGTTATGTGAGATATTATGTGAGGTAAAGCCTTTACTGTGAAAATACATAGTATATATAGAGTAATGTGAATGTTATGTGAGATATTATGTGAGGTAAAGCCTTTACCATGAAAATACAATAGTATATATAGAGTAATGTAAATGTTATGTGATATATTATGTGAGGTAAAGCCTTTACCATGAAAATACAATAGTATATATAGAGTAATGTAAATGTTATGTGAGATATTATGTGAGGTAAAGCCTTTACTGTGAAAATACAATAGTATATATAGAGTAATGTAAATGTTATGTGAGATATTATGTGAGGTAAAGCCTTTACTGTGAAAATACAATAGTATATATAGAGTAATGTGAATGTTATGTGAGATATTATGTGAGGTAAAGCCTTTACTGTGAAAATACAATAGTATATATAGAGTAATGTAAATGCTAAAGGGTTAAGATGGTATGTGATATCTGAGGTCAACTTTGACTTTCATTTATTTGAAGTCAATAACAGAAAAGTACCAGTCAAGTATTGGGGTCAATTCTTCCTCTATATCCCTTTCTCACCTCCAATCTCTCACCCTTCTCTATCTCCTTCTCTGGAAGAAATCTGCTGTATTCAAACCTGGAGAGAAAATGGGCTCTGCTAGGTTTTAAAAATGCCCTAGAAACCCCAGAGTATGTCAATGTAGCATCCCCCCGACTCCAGCAAGAGTTGCAGAACCATGCACATATATAAAAAAAGAAGTACCAGTCCAGTACTGGGGTCAATACA
>OZ024763.1:17535928-17540928 GCA_964016885.1 Eledone cirrhosa | reverse complement strand
CTCGACAAACCAATATTAGTTTTGCTTGTATCATCTCCCTAACTGCAGTTTCAGGAATTAAGAAACAATAATAATTATCCCCAAAATTAAGACAACCAATATTGGAAGACATTCCTTCATCAGAGAGATTCTTTGGTTATAGATAAATATTCTATAGATAGTATACAGACCTTGTCATTATCAAACAGTTTGGTGTATTGAATAATTGTTTCTACTTTAGGCACAAGGCCAGCAAATACCCAGTGCATTACTGGTACTTTATTTTATCGACCCCGTAAGGATGAAAGGTAAAGTCAACCTCGGCGGGATTTGAACTCAGATCGTAAAGGGACGTAACTATGCTGGAAAGCATGGCGTCCGACCCTCTACCGATACTGCCAATCCACCGCCCTTTGATAATTGTTTCTACTTTAGGCACAAGGCCAGCAAATTACCCAGTGCATTACTGGTACTTTATTTTATCGACCCCGTAAGGATGAACGGTAAAGTCAACCTCGGCGGGATTTGAACTCAGATCGTAAAGGGACGTAACTATGCTGGAAAGCATGGCGTCCGACCCTCCACCGATACTGCCAATCTACCGCCCTTGTGTATTGAATAATGTGTGTTAATCGACTCCCAAATAAATGTATATATCAGGACTATATGACAGGATTGCAGTGATGCTAGAAATAACACCCATTATACCCATTTATCAACTCAACTCAACAATTAAGGAGAAGCATATTGAATATATATCATCACCATCATCGCTTAACATCCATCTTCCTCGTTAGCATGGGTTAGACAGGTTTGTCCCATTTAGAGGCAAGTTGGGTCGGGTGACCGTGTCTCGTTCATATAGGTTCATATTGGGTTCATCATTCGGCTGATTTTCTACGGCTGGATGCCCTTCCTAACTTCATATATATACTCTGAGGTCTTGAATAATTGTTCCATCCCCCCTGCTTATTCATTTTTCAGATCCCCCCCCGCCACCACCACCATCGCCCCCACCCAACTTATTACATTTTGCTAATCTATCTCATGTGAAATGTTATTGTAGAAGGAAGATGCAGTAGGGGTAGACCACGTAAAACCTGGGCGGAGGTGGTGAGAGCAGACCTTAGATTGCTGAGGCTCACGGAAGAGATGACGAAGGACCGTGACAAGTGGAGAGATGCTGTGCTGAATAGGACCCGTCCAACCTTTACAAGCAGAGAAAAACGGTCGTAAAATGATGATGATGATGATGATGATGATGATTCATATTGATACAGCAGTTGGAGAATTAAAAAAATGTTTACATTAAAAAAACCAACAAACATATCGGCAGAGGGTCGGACGCCATGCTTTGACGCATAGAGTTACGGCCCTTGCCATTCTGAGTTCAAATCCCGCCGAGGTTAACTTTGCCTTTCATCCTTACGGGGTCGATAAAATAAAGTACCAGTAATGTACTGGGTAATTGCTGGCCTTGTGCCTAAAGTAGAAACAATTATATATGACAAAAAAAAAGAGCATTGCAAGAAATCAAGAAATTCCATATTTACGAATGTACACTATACAATTCCCCCCCCCCCACCCCTACACCCAATTTATAAGAATTTAAGCAAATGTCCAACCCTCCCTGCTTATTCCAGCCCCCCAATTACTTGTGACCCGAGAATATATATATATATATATATATTATATTGATGATGATGATGAAGATGATATTGGGTTGTCAAGTATGAAATTTGTAGAAATTTGAAGAAAAAAAAAACAAATTTCTACAAATTTAATACTTGACAACCCAATATATATATGTATGTATAAATATTTATATATATATATGTATGTATATAGAAATATATATATGTATATATATATATAGAGAGAGTGAGTGAGGGAGAGAGAGATTCCTTCATCTACACCCCTGTCAAAGTCTTGTGTGTTGCAATTTTAATTTGAGACTGTGTGTGCATGTGTATGTGTGTGTATGTGTATGTATGTGTGAGTGTGTATGTGTATGTATGTGTGAGTGTGTATGTGTGTATGTATGTGTGAGTGTGTATGTGTGTATGTATGTGTGTGTGTATGTGTGTGTGAGTGTGTATGTATGTAAATGTGTGTATGTGTATGTGTATGTATGTGTGAGTGTGTATGTATGTATGTGTGAGTGTGTATGTATGTGTGTATGTGTGTGTGAGTGTGTATATATGTATGTATGTGTGTGTGAGTGTGTATGTGTATGCATGTGTGAGTGTGTATGTATGCGTGTGTGTGTGAGTGTGTATTTATATGTATGTATGTGTGAGTGTGTATGTGTATGTATGTGAGTGTGTATGTATGTGTGTGTGAGTGTGTATGTGTATGTATGTGTGTGAGTGTGTATGTGTATGTATATGTGTGTGTGTGTGTGTATGTATATGTGTGTGTGTGAGTGTGTATGTGTATGTATGTGTGTGTGTATGTGTATGTATATGTGTGTGTGTGTGTGTATGTATATGTGTGTGTGTGTGTGTGAGTGTGTATGTGTATGTATGTGTGCATATGATTTGTACTTTAGAGGAATATTATTCTTTTCCTTCCTTTCTTTTTTTCATGAAGAGGGAGAGGAAAAGAAAAAAATTGGACGAAGAGGGGGGTGAGGGGGGGGAGAAGACGAGAGAAAATGAAAGGAGGAGCAGAAATATGGTGGAGGGGGCAAGGGTAGAAACAGTGGGGGCGGGGATAAATGACGAAGAGGGGGAAGAAAGAAAGAAGAGGGAGGAGAAAAGAGAGGGGGGGGGAGGAAAAGAGATGAAAAGAGGAAAAAAAAGAAGACGAGGAGAAATAAAGCGGATGGGGGAGGAAATGGGAGAAAGGGGGATGGGAGAAATTGGGAGGTAAAGAGTAAGAAGGAGGAGGAGGTTGATGAGGCTGATGGGAGGGGGTTGGCTGAGGGTGGAGGGGGTTAGGGAAATAAATCAAATTTTAAAAGGATATTACGGACATCTATAAATTATAGATTAATCAATATGGTCGTTGTTGATGGCACACTACCATTATCCTGAGATAAAAGACAGAGAAATCTGAGAGTTGCCTATATAAACACTCTTTCACAATCTATATATATTCCTTTATATTCTTTATTACCGGCTTCATTGAGTGTATTAGGCTGTGGCCACGCTGGGGCACTGTCTTAACCCTTTAATATTGTGTCATATGCCGAAAAATACGGTATATATATATTTGCTCTATGGGTTTTTATATAAATATATATCATCATCATCATCATTTCATTTTACATCCACCTTTTCCCTGCTTGCAAGGGTGGGACGGGAACTGATTTTGGCTTGATTGCTACAGCTGGATGCCCTTCCTAACACCAACCTCATTTACAGTGAGTGCTGGGTGCTTTTTTGCCGTGGCACCTCCACGACCACTTTGCAGTGGAATGATAGGGACCCCAGTCCCTATCATCTCATTTCTACAGCTGAGTAAACTGGAGCAATGTGAAATAAAGTGTCTTGCTCAAGGAAACAACACATCACCCGGTCTGAGGATTGAACTCACGACCTTTCGATTGCAAGGCCAATGCTCTAACCATTAAGCCATGTGCCTCCATATATATATATATATAAAAGCTGAAGCATATAGAAAATATGCCTCCCCCCACCCACCCCACTGCAAGGTGGTCGTGAAGGTGCCACGGCAAAAAAGCACCCAGCACTCACTGTAAAGTGGACGGGTAGGCACCACGGAGAAAAAAAGCACCCAGTCCACAGTGTAAAGAGGACGTGAAGACGCCATGGAAAAAAAGCACCCAGCACTCACTGTAAATGAGGTTGGTGTTAGGAAGGGCATCCAGCTGTAGAAATCAAGCCAGAATCAGTTCCCGTATGAGCAAGACAAGATCAGCCGACCGGACACTGCCCACAACAGGACAACCCGTCTAACCCATGCTAGCGTGGAAGAACGGACGTAAAACGGTGATGATGATGATGATGATGATACCATATTTGCCGGCCTATTAGACGCCCCTTTGCATAAGATGTTTATAGGTATTTTTATGAACCACGTCCAATATTGGCAGATTTTCACTCCTCGTGGGTGCTCCAGGGGTGTAACCCTGTGAATACCGGGGGGGGGGGGGAGACAACTGTACTATTGTGTTTTAATCGTAAACACTTTATTTCACATAAATATCTCACATAATATCATATCTACGAGATTTTGATATTATTTATTTTGAGAACAATACCTTAACATCAGTATGAGCAGCCAGTTACAGCCGGTTTGAACAGAAAGAAGTGAGAGTATTCTGGTGGCCGGATATGACAGGTTTAACCCTTTAGCATATTTACTTTTGTATTTTCACGGTAAAGACTTTATATCACATAATTATCTCACATAATATCATATTTATAACATTTTGAGATTATTTTGAGAAGGGTAGATTGTGGCAGTATCGGTAGAGCATCAGACACCACACTTTGCAGCATAGAGTTATGGCCCTTTACGTTCTGAGTTCAAATCCCGCCGAGGTTAACTTTGCCTTTTATCTTTTACGGGGTCGATAAAATAAAGTACCAGTAATGTACTGGGATAATTGCTGGCCTTGTGCCAAAATTAGAAACAATTATTTCGTTTGAGAAAATATCTTAACCCTTTAATGATCAAACTGGCCAAAATTCTCTACCTTTTTCTGTTGAGACTGGCTGTAACTGGTCGCTCAAACTGATGTTAAGGTATTGTTCTCAAAATAATACTTGCAAAATCTCATAGATTCGATATTATGTGAGATAATTATGTGAGATAAAGCCTTTACCATGAAAATATAATAGTATATATAGAGTAATGTGAATGTTATGTGAGATATTATGTGAGGTAAAGCCTTTACCATGAAAATATAATAGTATATATAGAGTAATGTGAATATTATGTATGATATTATGTGAGATAAAGCCTTTACCATGAAAATACAATAGTATATATAGAGTAATGTGAATGTTATGTGAGATAATTATGTAAGGTAAAGCCTTTACCATGAAAAT
>OZ024763.1:17518428-17530928 GCA_964016885.1 Eledone cirrhosa | reverse complement strand
ATATATGATGGCTACAACTTGATTTCAAGTAACCCCATCACATGATACTTAAGTATCACGGATGTGGCGTTTTAGTCCTGCTAGGGACTTGCCTGTGGCCGGTAATGCCATGCATCGCAAAAAATGTCACATATCAAGCGATGCCTGTGCTTGAAGCTTTTTTAAGTGATGAAAGGTTTAGCACGGAGCCAATCCCAGTCACTGAACATCGAATGCATTTGCCCCAAAAGGAAGAACTGGTCTACATCATCATCATCATCATCATTTTACGTCCACTTTTTCCCTGCTTGCAAGGGTGGGACGGGAACTGATTCTGGCTTGATTTCTACAGCTGGATGCCCTTCCTAACATCAACCTCATTTACAGTGAGTGCTGGGTGCTTTTTTGCCGTGGCACCTCCACGACCACTTTGCAGTGGAATGATAGGGACCCCAGTCCCTATCATCTCATTTCTACAGCTGAGTTAACTGGAGCAATGTGAAATAAAGTGTCTTGCTCAAGGAAACAACACATCACCCGGTCTGAGAATTGAACTCACAACCTTTCGATTAGCCATGTGCCTCCATCATTGGATGCAGACAAAGTCGCAGGTTTTATATCAGAGTGACCTTCTAGTGAGATGTTTTAATGAAGACTAGGGGGTCTCTTGCTCCAGGGAAAAATGAAAAAAACTTTATTGGATGGCCATTGATTCTGCTCAGTTCCTCCGCTCTTTGATGGGTTTTGTTTTTCATTCTGCAGAGTGTCAAAATTCACCCCCACCCTCCTCATCAAGCAAGCTTGGTGGGGTTGCTGGTTTAGTTGCCGACAACTCGACCATGCACAGGTTGTACTGGGTTACATGTTATTTATATATATATGATGATGAGATACATACATCTACATCTACATACATGATGATGATGACATATGATACATACATAAATAAATAAATACATGGGTCGTAAAGACCTGCAGATCCGCCTCTTCATTGCTGTAGTGGAGTCTGTGCTGCTGTACGGGTCTGAGACTTGGACACTGAACAAGAAACTCACTCAGATGGTGGATGGGTGCTACACGAGAATGCTGAGGATGGCTCTGAACATTAATCAGTATACACTGAGGATGAAAAACTCAGAGCTGTATGGGAGCCTCCCAAAAGTCAGCTCAAAAGTGACTCAGAGGAGACTAAGGTTAGCTGGACATGCTCACCGACATCCAGAGTTGACACTGACCTCAGTGCTCCTGTGGGAGCCCCTACATGGACACACTGGAAGAGGAAGTCCAAGGTTAACATATGTTGATGCCCTAAGGACAGACACTGGTCTGTTGGAGACGCAGGACATGACAGCGATAATGAGGGACAGAGACCGCTGGAGAGAACTCGTCCATGGGTGTCGGGAATTTTACCCACCCTAGAGGGATGGGTCAGGCTCCAAAACTATGGTTCTGCTGTGAGAGGGGTTTCGCATGGCCAACTGGCCTGTCCCTCCTCATAACAAAGCCATCCAGCCCCACACTGTAAATGTGGTTAGTGTTAGGAAGAGCATCCAGCTGTAAAACCTCCGGCCAAATTTACAGTCCACACCGGAGCAAGCTGCAGCATGGCCAAACTCTGGCCAAACTTGTCTCCTGGCATGGACGGTCCATCTAACACATGAAAGCATAGAAAAATGGACACTAAACAGTGATGACGCACACGTGTATTTATACATACATATATATATATATACACACACACACACACACACACACACACACACATACACACACACACACACACACACACACACACACACACATATATATATATATACACACACACATACACACATAGATACATATATATACACACACATATTTATATATACATACACACATCTACAGATATACAAACATACATACATCTTCATATATACACTTATATATATATATTATACTTTTCATTTATATATATATATATATACACACAGAGGTATCCACAGTAAGTTGTGGGGTCTAGCACCATACAACCATTCCTTTCAAAGGGTCATGACCTCAACTAAAGTGTATTACTTTTCATCTTAACACCATATGAAAAAAAACATGAAAAAAACGTTAGTTCTTCAACAACCTCCAAACAAGGACATGATACTAACATACTATTAATCTATATATATAAAGCTGTGGTTGTCTGTCTGTCTATCGATTTTTGGCACACATCTCCTCTTAGAATCTCTCACGGAATTGCACCGAAATTGCTATACTTGTACATTGAGCCCTAGCGAAGATATCGGAAAAAAAAAATTTCAAATTGACCCACCCTATGTGACGAAATCGAATCTAATGTATCGATTTTTGAGCGTAAGTGACGAGTTATTTCCCTTTGTTCTATATATATAAAGCTGTGGTTGTCTGTCTGTCTATCGATTTTTGGCACACATCTCCTCTTAGAATCTCTGACGGAATTGCACCGAAATTGCTATACTTGTACATTGAGCCCTAGCGAAGACATCGGAAAAAGAATATTTCAAATTGACCCACCCTATGTGACGAAATCGAATCTAATGTATCGATTTTTGAGCGTAAGTGACGAGTTATTTCCCTTTGTTCTGTTTACATTGAGCGTCTTACGTTCTGTTTACATTTTCTGCGTGCAAAAATTAAAAAAATTACGCTGGCTTTCTCAGCGTTTAAAATGACATTAACACAATACACGAACAGTTGTCGTGCCAGCAAAATTTTGACCTGCAAAATTCATCAGTTCGAACACTAAGCTTCCGTTTTGCTTCATTTCCATTTAAAAGCCTTTTAAAACAATATTTTTACTTGAAAACAAGTCTATTTAAAGACTACGTAAAACAAGCAAATATTTCGTAAAAAAAAGCAAAAATTATATAAGTTTATTTAAAATATATGTATCTGTAAATTTCGTTAGGCGTGCAGACAGACAGTCGTGCAGACAGACTTTAAGCCAAAAAAGAAACTTAACATTGTAACTTTAACACAGCTACTGAGCGACCCCGAGCAACGCCGGGCTTTACTGCTAGTTCTGAATAAAATTATTATTGCTTTTGAAAACAGCTGGTGATATGCATGTAAGTAAATATTCTCTTTATCTGATATTTTGTAACTAAACTTACATAGATCAATAACGGAGTATAGATACAATGTATTATCATCACCTAGAAACGATCGTAAAGCAGTGAAGTATATATCTAATGACTTGATTTTTTATTTCATTGCTTTAACTTATATATATATATATATGTGTGTGTGTGTGTGTTTGTGTATTTGTGTGTATGTATGGATATGTGGATATATATGTGTGTATGTATGTATATGTATGTGCATTTGTACGTGTATGTATATGTTTATGTATATATGTATATATATATATATATATATATATATATATATATATATATATATATATATAGAAGTTTAGGGAGCTGCTTCCTCTGTTGACGAAGAAGGGTTTCTCCCTGCGTACGAACGGCCGGTTGTATGATGCCTGTGTGAGGAGCGCGATGCTGCATGGTAGTGAGACATGGGCAGCAACTGCAGAGGATATGCGACGGCTGGAGAGAAATGAGGCAAGCATGCTCCGTTGGATGTGCAGTGTAAATGTGCGTGAACGACCCAGCATAAATGTGTTGAGAGAGAAACTGTGTCTGAGAGGGATAGAATGTAGTGTACGGGAGAGGAGACTGAGGTGGTATGGACATGTGATGCGCATGGAGGATGACCGATGGGTGAAGAAGTGCCAGGAATTGCCAGTTGAAGGAAGACATGGTAGAGGTAGACCACGAAAAACATCGGCGGAGGTGGTGAGAGCAGACCTCAGATCATTGAAGCTCACGGTGGAGATGACGAGGGACTGTGACGAGTGGAGAGATGCTGTTCTGAATAAGACCCGTCCCACCCTTGCAAGCAGGGAAAAGCGGACGTAAAATGATGATGATGATGATGATATATATGTATGTATATATGTATATATATATGTGTATGTATATATGTGTGTGTATGTATATGTGTGTGCATGTGTGTTTATTTTTCCTTTCCTTCTTCCTTTTCCAGCCTCACTTTCATATAGATTATATTTTTGTTTTTAAAATCCAATGTCAATAAATACACCAGGATGTTTTCATTCTGATGATTGAAAGCAAATTTTGTTTGCTTTCAAGAAACCACTGGTAAATGAAATAATTACCTTATGTTGTTTATTACATAACTGTATATATTTCTATAAATATATATATATATGTATGTATAAATACACACATATGTGTGTGTGTGTGTGTATATATATATTATCATCACCGTTTAGTGTCCATTTTTCTATGCTTTCGTGTGTTAGATGAGTCGTCCATGCCGGAAGACATATATATATATATATATATATATATATATATATATATATATATACACACACACACATATATATATATATATACACACACACATACACATAT
The DNA here is from genome assembly GCA_964016885.1 of Eledone cirrhosa. Classification (NCBI taxonomy): domain Eukaryota; kingdom Metazoa; phylum Mollusca; class Cephalopoda; order Octopoda; family Eledonidae; genus Eledone; species Eledone cirrhosa. The sequence continues at coordinate 17,526,495 of OZ024763.1, read as the reverse complement.
ATAAACATAAACCCTTCATATATATACATATATACACATACATACACCTTCATATATACATATATACACTCACACACACATATATATATATATATATACACACATACACATATATAAACATAAACCCTTCATATATATACATATATAAACATACATTCACCTTCATATATATATATACACTCACACACACACACATATATATATATATATATATATACACACATATATACACACATACACAGTTCAAGTTGATACATGTCTCTACAGCTGACTTTCTAAAATAAATATTTCATGTGGTGTTAAAGAAGAAATGAAATAAAACTCCAGGTAGCACCACCTGCACTCTGACTGATCCCTCCACCAACTCACATACCCTCTACATACAACTAATTAATACTAGTGGTAGTGGTAATAGTGATGGTGATGGTGATGATGGTGGTGGTGGTGTAATAGTAATAGTAGCAACAGCTGTAGTAGCAGTAGTAGTAGTATTTTTAGTAGCAACAGTAGTAGTAGTAGTAGTAGTAGTAGTAACAGTAGTAGTAGTAGTATATGCAGTAGTAACAGTAGTAATAGTAGTAGTAGTAGTAGTAGCAGCAGCAGTAGTAGTAGTAGTAGTAGTAGTAGTAGTAGTAGTAGTAGTAGTAGTAGTAGTAGTAACAGTAGCAGTAGTAGTAACAGTAGTAGTAGTAATAACAGTAGTAGTAGCATAGTAGTAGTAGTAGTAGTAGTAACAGTAGTAGTAGTAGTAGTAGTAGTAGTAGTAGTAACAGTAGCAGTAGTAGTAGTAATAGTAGCAGCAACAGTAGTAGTAGTAGTAGTAGTAGTAACAGTAGTAGCATCAGTAGTAGTAGTAGTAGTAGTAGTAGTAGTAGTAGTAACAGTAGCAGTAGTAGTAGCAGTAGTAGTAGTAATAGTAGCAGCACCAGTAGTAGTAGTAGTAGTAACATGAGAGACAGATGCTGCTATATATATCCCTGATGTCTTGATTAAATCAATGGTTGGTGACATAAAACACAACAGCTCTCGTTAGTGTGAAACAGTCGTTATAAGTAAATAAGTACGAGCTTCTGATAATCATCGTAGCTTTGTACACAATGTACTAACGAACAAACTGTCGATTAACGACATCAGAGCATAGCAAGCAATCATTTCATCATCATCATTTCATTTTACGTCCGCTTTTCCCTGCTTGCAAGGGTGGGACAGGAACTGATTCTGGCTTGGTTTCTACAGCTGGATGCCCTTCCTAACACCAACCTCATTTACAGTGAGTGCTGGGTGCTTTTTTGCCGTGGTACCTCCACGACCACTTTGCAGTGGAATGATAGGGACCCCAGTCCCTATCATCTCATTTCTACAGCTGAGTAAACTGGAGCAATGTGAAATAAAGTGTCTTGCTCAAGGAAACAACACATCATCCGGTCTGAAAATTGAACTCACAACCTTTCGATTGCAAGGCCAATGCTCTAACCACTAAGCCATGCGCCTCCATATATAAAACTATATCGTAGAAAGTCTGGTATTGCTGTTGTACAAGAAACACACATGATGTCCACTGGATAAAGAAACCCCATTAACCCTTTAGTTACAAACCTGGCCAAAATTGGCCCCTAGTTTAAGAAATAAAGGCACCCATTTTAACCCTTTAGTATTTACATTACTCTATATTTATTATTGTATTTTCACGGTAAACTCTTTGACTCACATAAAATCAAATCTATGAGATTTTGATATTATTTATTTTGATAAGGGCGGTGAATTAGCAGTATCGGTAGACGGTCTGATGCCATGTTAGGGCGGTGAATTGGCAGTATCGGTAGAGGGTCAGATGCCATGTTAGGGGGGTGAATTGGCAGTATCGGTAGAGGGTCGGATGCCATGTTAGGGGGGTGAATTGGCAGTATCGGTAGAGGGTCGGATGCCATGTTAGGGGGGTGAATTGGCAGTATCGGTAGAGGGTCTGATGCCATGTTAGGGGGGTGAATTGGCAGTATCGGTAGAGGGTCTGATGCCATGTTAGGGCGGTGAATTAGCAGTATCGGTAGAGGGTCTGATGCCATGTTAGGGCAGTGAATTGGCAGTATCGGTAGAGGGTCGGATGCCATGCTTTGACGCATAGAGTTACGGCCCTTGCCATTCTGAGTTTAAATCCCGCCAAGGTTAACTTTGCCTTTCATCCTTACGGGGTCGATAAAATAAAGTACCAGTAATGTACTGGGTGATTGCTGGCCTTGTGTCAAAAATTAGAAACAATTATTTATTTTGATACCAATACCTTAACCCTTTAGTATTCAAACCGGCCAAAACCGGCCAGAATTCTCTACTTCTCTCTGTTGAAACTGGCTGTAACTGGTCGCTCAAACTGATGTTAAGGTATTGTATCTCAACATAAATACTTTCAAAATCTCATAGATTCGATATTATCTGAGATAAATTATGCGACGTAAAGCCTTTACCATGAAAATATAATAGTATATATAGAGTAATGTGAATGCTAAAGGGTTAACATCAGTATGAGTGGATGGTTATTGCCGGCTATAAGAGAAAGATATGGCCGGTTTAAATGCTAAAGGGTTAACTCTTTAGTTACCAACCTGGCCAACATTGGCTCTAGTTCTAAGAAATAAAGGCTCCCATTTTAACCCTTTAGTATTTACATTACTCTATATTTATTATTGTATTTTCATAGTAAGCACTTTATCTCACATAATATCAAATCTATGAGATTTTGATATTATTTATTTTGAGAACAATACCTTAACATCAGTATGGGCATCTGATTATGGCTGGTTTGAACAGAAAGAGGTGAGAGAATTCTGGGTTAACCCTTTAGTTACACATCTGGCCAAAACCAGCTCTGGTTCTAAGAAATAAAATCTCCCATTTTAACCCTTTAGTATATAAAAATAAAATAAGAATCTTATTTCTCACTCTAGCACAGCTGATACGTAAAAGTAAGTATGCATAAGTACATACACATATATATATGAGACCTCTGGTGTCACACAGTAGTACAGAAGACTCGACATCCCATGGTTACAAGCCGAAGCTGATGCATATATACAGTATGCCCCCACCCCCTCACTGTAAAGTGGTTGCGTAGGTGTCACAACAAAAAGCACCCAGTCCACACTGTAAAGTAGTCATGTAGGCGACACAACAAAAAGCATCCAGTCCACACTGTAAAGTGGTCGTGTAGGTGACAACAAAAAGCACCCAGTCCACACTGTAAAGTGGTCGTGTAGGTGACAACAAAAAGCACCCAGTCCACACTGTAAAGTAGTCATGTAGGCGACACAACAAAAAGCATCCAGTCCACACTGTAAAGTGGTCGTGTAGGTGACAACAAAAAGCACCCAGTCCACACTGTAAAGTGGTCGTGTAGGTGACACAACAAAAAGCACCCAGTCCACACTGTAAAGTAGTCGTGTAGGTGACAACAAAAAGCACCCAGTCCACACTGTAAAGTGGTCGTGTAGGTGACAACAAAAAGCACCCAGTCCACACTGTAAAGTGGTCGTGTAGGTGACAACAAAAAGCACCCAGTCCACACTGTAAAGTAGTCATGTAGGTGACAACAAAAAGCACCCAGTCCACACTGTAAAGTGGTCGTGTAGGTGACAACAAAAAGCACCCAGTCCACACTGTAAAGTGGTCGTGTAGGTGACACAACAAAAAGCACCCAGTCCACACTGTAAAGTGGTCGTGTAGGTGTCACGACAAAAAGCACCTAGTCCACACTGTCAAGTGGTCGTGTAGGCACTACGGTAAAAAAGCACCCAGCACTCACTGTAAACGAGGTTGGTGTTAGGAAGGGCATCCAGCTGTAGAAATCAAGCCAAAATCAGTTCTGTATGAGCAAGGCATAGTCACCTGACCTGGCATTGCCCACAACAGGACAACCTGTCTAACCCATGCTAGCGTGGAAGAATGGATGTAAAACAGTGATAATGATGATATCTGTATATATATATATATATATAATATATATATAATATATATATAATATACATAGATAATATATATAATATACATAGATAATATATATATATATATATATATATATATATATATATATATATATATATATACACACATATATACATATACCTACGTATGTATGGGTTATATTCAATATTAATAACTAGCAGTGGTACCCTGGATTGCACGGGATAAGGTATTGTGAAATATATAACCGCTTTAGCTAAGCTTAGTATTGCCACAACCACGGCTGGCAAAGAAGTAAGGGTCTGGTGGTACGTAAGTAAGCAACACTGTGGCTTAAAACGTGAGGAAGAAGTTGTGTGCACTTACCAACTGTTTGGGGAATGAGTGTGAGATTTGTCTTGAGCAAGGGTGGCAGAATAACCGGAGGCAGCAGACAGCCATACATACAGACAGATATTATAAGGGCGCGTTCTGGACAGAGAGGGAATTGTGGGAAGTGACGTAATGCAGACAGCCAGACATACAGACATATTATAAGGGCGCGACGTTATATGTATGTATCTAAAAAGAGAAAGACTAAGAATTATAGAGAGAGATCGCTAAATCGCCTAATGCTGTCCCTAGGGCATTGAAAATTTGAAATTCTTTTTGCTCAGAACACTCCCTGAAACATAAGTATTACATGTGTAAAGTTTGAAAACAGTCGGTTGGGTGCTTCTCTAGTTTTAGGGATTGATACTCACACAGACATCCTCAGTTTTATATATATAGATTATATATTATAAGGAGATAATGCTTGATTCATTTGTAAACAAACGAATCCGATTAGAAGCTGTGCCGTGCCGGTGAGAACTATACAGTCCTGATAAAGGGTAATGACCCAGAAACATATTGATTGTTCCTCAAAGCCAGTGTTGAACAAACCAGTCATGACTGGTCACCGGGAAAGCATAGCTTCTAATCTGGCTGGTTTGTTTACAAATGAATCGAACATTATTATTAATGTCTAATATAATCCATACGCACATATGTATATATATTTATATGTGTGTCTGTATATATATCTACAGATATGTATATATATATATATATATACAGATATGTATATATATATATATAATATATATGTGTGTACGCATGCATACTTACTTTAGTATTTACATTACTCCATATTTACTATTGTATTTTCACGGTAAACACTTTATCTCACATAATATCAAATCTATGAGATTTTGATATTATATATTTTGGGAACAATACCTTAACATCACTATGAGCATCCGGTTACTGCTGGTTTGAACAAAAAGAGGTGAGAGAATTCTGGCCAGATATGGCCGGCTTAAATGCTAATGGGTTAACCCTTTAGTTACACATCTGGCCCTGGTTCTAAGAAATAATTGTTTCTACTTTTTGGCACAAGGCCAGCAATTACACAGTGTATTACTGGTACTTTATTTTATCGACCCCGTAAGCATGAAAGGCAAAGTTAAACTCGGCGGGATTTGAATTCAGAATGAATGTTTGATTCGTTTGTAAACAAACGAGTTCGATTAGAAGCTGTGCTGTGCCGGTGATAGGTATACAGTTCTGATGAAGGGTAATAACCCAGAAACATGTTGATTGTTCCTCAAAGCGAGTGTTGAACAAACAAGTGACGACTGGGTCTATGAAATAAAACCAAACATTTTAAACATTAACCCTTTAGTTACCAACCTGGCCAAAACCAGGTCTGGTTCTATGAAAGAAAGTCACCCATTTTAAACATTAACCCTTTAGTTACCCATGTGGCCAAAACCAGGTCTGGTTCTATGAAAGAAAGTCACCCATTTTAAACATTAACCCTTTAGTTAACCATGTGGCCAAAACCAGGTCTGGTTCTATGAAATAAAGTCACCCATTTGAAACATTAACCCTTTAGTTACCAACCTGGCCAAAACCAGCTCTGGTTCTATGAAAGAAAGTCACCCATTTTAAACATGTGGCCATAACTGGTTCTGGTTCTATGAAATAAAACCAAATATTTGAAACATTAACCCTTATTAATAATTGCATTGTTTCTTTCCGAGGACTATGTTGGAAAATAAACCTCATTTAGTCATTCCACGAGAGTATCTTGGTCTGCCTATTCATTTTTCAGATGACCCCTGTAAAGTATGATCTGACAACAATAATTGTTTCTACTTTAGGCACAAGGCCAGCAATTAAATCAGTGTATTACTGGTACTTTATTTTATCGACCCCGTAAGGATGAAAGGCAAAGTTAACCTCGGCGGGACTTGAACTCAGACCGTAAAGGGCCGGAACTCTTTGCTGGACATTGATACGATAAAAAATAACTGTCACAGAATCACTTGTACAACCCATATGATGATGATGATGGTGATGATTAAGATGGTGATGATGATGATGATGATGATGATGATGATGATGATGATGATGATGATGATGATGATGATGGGGATGATGGAGATGATGACAATGACAACAACGATGATGATGGTGATGGTAATGATGGTGATGACAATGTTGATGATGATGATCATCATTATAATGAAGTTGGTGATGATGATGATGATGACAGCAATGATGATAATGATGATGATGACGATGATGATGACGATAATGATGATAATGATGATGACGATGATAATGATGATGATGATGATGACAAAGATGACAACTATGATGATAAGAGATTTATACTGTACGTTAGTAGCTCTAGGGGGGTGAGGGTAGATAGACCGACCCTGCTAGGCTTCCTTCTACTTTATATTATCTATATATATCTTATATATATATATTGGGTGTGGTTGTCTCTTAGACTCCAGATATAAGCTGAAAGTGACGTCATATTCCTTCTTAAAGGGTTTAGAAAAGAATGGGTGTGCATGTAAAGACGCTGCTTGAATCTATTGGCAGTTAACCCTATGTAGGCCCTACGGGACGTGGGGGTTTCAACCTTACATTTGTAGACAATGTTACTAGAGAGGCATTTCCCGGATAGGGGGCAATCAACCCGATTCCTACAATTACAGTTAGTACTAGCTACAGGGTTGCACGTGTTCCTACGGCTAGGTAGTTTAGCTAAATTTGAAGCTGTGATGTTATGTGCAAGGTTAGGAGTTGTAGAGTAAGATATTTTAATGGTATTTCTATTAAAAATTTTACTATATTTATGTGTTGGGGGAAAATGCTTCATAATAAGGGAGAGAAAGATCTTAGCTAATGGTGTGGCCACCTCCATATTATATGGTGGGTTATACCATATAATTGTTTCTACTTTTGGCACAAGGCCAGCAATTACCCAGTACGTTACTGGTACTTTATTTTATCGACCCCGTAAAGATGAAAGGCAAAGTTGACCTCGGCGGGATTTGAACTCAGATCATAAAGGGACGTAACTATGCTGGAAAGCATGTCCGAGCCTCTACCGATATTGCCAATATAATAATAATGAAATATTGTGTACAGTGCTCAGGTGCACTACAACTCATGGGTAATGTACAAACGTCAGGAAAATGAACAGTGCATCAGTCATGATATACACGTGCGAATGTGTATGGAAGGGGTACATCAGGTGTAGTTTTGGCGAATTTCGGGAAGCATGAGGGTTTTAAAGGGTGCAGTGTCTCGACAGCTAACAACTGATGCAGGTAGTTTGTTCCATGGAGGTTTTAAAGGATGCAGGGTCTCGACAGCTAACAACTGATGCAGGTAGTTTGTTCCATGCTTCAGCAACTCTGAGCGTGAAAAAATGTTTCCGAAAGTCATGGAAGCTGTGCTGTTTTCTGACTTTGTAGGCATGTCCACGTGTGTTAGACACATGGAGATCAAAAAGGTGCTCAGGGTTGTTGTTGGCGAGATGGTTAATAACTTTGTGGGTGTTTACCAAGTCCATTGCCAGACGTCGGAGCTTCAATGAATCCAGGGAAGCAAGGCGTTCAGAGTATGGTAGGTGTCTGATGAAGGGTATGCGCTTGGTTGCATGTCTCTGAACAGTTTCTAGGCGGTCAATGTTCTGAGCAAGATAGGGGTTCCAGACTGATGATGTGAATTCCAAGTGTGGTCGTACCATAGCTGTATACAGCTTTAAATAGATGGCTGGAGAGCGGCTAA
>OZ024763.1:17500928-17513428 GCA_964016885.1 Eledone cirrhosa | reverse complement strand
CCCTGTAAAGATTAAAGCTAAAGCTAACTTCAACGGGATTCGAACTCAGAACATAAAGGTGTGTAAAATAACCCCAGTGCATTACTGGTACTTCATTTTATCAACCCTGTAAGGATGCAAAGGTGTGTAATAATAATAATAATAATAATAATAATAATAATAATAATTGTTTCTACTTTTGATACAAGGCCAGCAATATGGAAGGAAGGGAGATTACATTGACACCAGTACATTACTGGTACTTTATTTTATTGACCCCGGCAAGATGACAGGCAAAGTTAACCTCAGCAGGATTTGAACTCAGAATATATACATATGAAAACCCGCCAGACAGTCCACGCTGTAATGTGGCCGTGTAGGCAACACGGTAAAAACCTCCCAGCCCCACACTGTAAATGTGGTTGGTGTTAGGAAGGGCATCCAGCTGTAGAAAACCCGCCAGACAGTCCACGCTGTAATGTGGCCGTGTAGGCAACACGGTAAAAACCTCCCAGCCCCACACTGTAAATGTGGTTGGTGTTAGGAAGGGCATCCAACTGTAGAAAACCCGCCAGACAGTCCTATGCGAGCAAGACAACCACTCTTGCCTCAAGTGGGAAAACCCCCGTCCAAACCCATGCAAGCGTGGAACACGGACGCTAAACCTGATGATGATGATGATGATGATGACGTCTAACCGATGCTAGCGAGGAAGATGGACATTAAACAAAGATGATGATGATGATGATATACAAATGGTTTGTACTTTTGACACAATGCCTCCAATATGGAGGTCAGTATCCCCACTTCGGTACTGACTTGTCCAACCCTAGTTAGGGAAAGTGGATGTTAAATGATGATGATATAGGAGTAAGTGGTCTTGATAAATGCTAACAAGCGAGAAACAGACTGTCAATTACTCTCCTTTGCTTTTGCCGAGAATAAGTAAGTGACATAGTCACTACTTTAAAACTCATAGGGAATGGTCTTCAAAATGTTTTTAATTAAACATACAGTATATTGCCAAATACGTGAACGGCAAAGCATAAACGAACTAAGGGAGAAATTAGGAATAAGAAGGATCAGATGTTTACTCGAGAGAAGACTACGTTGGTATGGTCACGTGATACGCATGAAAGACGACAGCTGTATAAAAAAGTGCAGGGCGATAAAAATAGATGGTAGCCACGGAGTAGGTAGACCCAGAAAAACCTGGGACGACCTGATAAATTCAGACCTCACACACTTACACCTCTCCAAGTCAATGTCACTGGACCGAGATCTTTGGCGTTACACAGTCATACAGAAGACCCGCCTTGCCTAAGTAAAAGCGAAACCTAGAGTCAGTAGGCGCCTTTAACAAAATACACCCCCCCCATCCCACTACCCCCACCCCATTCACACCACCCCCTTAAATGTGAAGTTATGTTGGTACCACAACATCCAGTCCGAAACAAATGAGGTCGTGTAGGTGTCACGACAAAAAAACACAGTCCACGCTGTAATGTGGCCGTGTAGGTAACACGGTAAAAACCTCCCAGTCCACACTGTAAATGTGGTTGGTGTTAGGAAGGACATCCAGCCGTAGAAAACCCGCCAGACAGTCCTATACGAGCAGGACAACCAATCTTGCCTCAAGTGGGAAAACTCCCGTCCAAACCCATGCTAGCGTGGAAGATGGACGTTAAACGACGATGATGATGATGATACAATACATACATTCATATATATATATATATTAGGATTGGTCCTCTGAAATAGCGATGTATATATGAATGTATGTATAGTATATTTGGTAATATACCGTATGTTTAATTAAAAACATTTTGAAGACCTTGCATTATTATTTTAAACAGCATTTTGTTGAAAGATGGGTGGGAGAAGCAAGAATGGCCCGAGTGAATGGGCCTACTCTGAGTATATATCTGTAAATTAAAGGTGGAAAACTGGGAGAGGGCACTTGCCTTGGTAGTCAGGGTCATTGTGGCTTTTTACTGGGCTTTCTCCACAAATGTCCCTCCGAAGTCTCCCCCCTATTGGGGAATTTTTCATTGTTATTTTCATTGTTATTTTTTGTTACATCCTCTGTTTTTGTTTTTTACACGCAGAAATGCCCATTTGTACCGTCCTGCATTGTCCTGCACTGTCCTTAATGTCTACTTTATGTAAACCCTTGTGGTTAATAAAGAAATCATTATTATTTTAAACTTCTTTTTCAGTTCATGATTATTACTGGAATTCTATAAGAATCCGGCCTCTATAATTTTCGGCAGAGGTCGGCAAGTACGTTGCTCTGAGGAATACCAACAGTGTGAAACAGATCTGTCAGTTTCTCTCACTTCCTTTGCTGAAAGAAGAATTAAGTGACATAGTCACTACTTTAAAATAATAGCGCAAGGTCTTCAAAATGTTTTTAATTAGACATACAGTATATTGCCAAATATACTATACATACATTCATATATATATATATATATATATATGATATTTATAAAACCATATTTATTTCGTTATATATATTTCAGGGATATCATATTAACAATATGTTATGCCATCTTCAGACAAAATACAATATAAACAGTCTTATAAATAAAAATGCAAGGTGATTGAAAGGTATATCGTATCTATTTATTTATAAGACTGTTTATATTGTATTTTGTCTGAAGATGGCATAACATATTGTTAATATGATATCCCTGAAATATATATAACGAAATAAATATGGTTTTATAAATATAGTTTCCATTTATTTAATATCATAAATATACTCCAAATACTTGTTGAGTGCTTTTATATCAGTTATAAATATTTACTCGTTGTTAACCCAACAATTTAAATATAACTTTCCATGTATATATATATATATATATATATTAGAAAGTAAGTTTTTTTTTACAAAATGAAAAATAACCGAGGTATCCTACACGAGTAAAAGTATAAAGAAAAAAGATGAAATCGAAAATGCAACTGGAGTCTTTTTTTTTTAAATATATATATTTATTTGGTTCCTTTACCAGTTTCGGATTGAGGGTCTGTGAGAAAAACCACAGACCCTCCATCTCAACTCTACTTTTGAAAAGCAGAAGAACTGCAAAACTGGTAAAGGAACCAAATAAATATATATATTTTTAAAAATAAAGACTCAAGTTGCATTTTCGATTTCATCTTTTTTCCTTATATATATATATATATATATATATATATAAGGAAAAAAGATGAAATCAGACCTATTATATTAAAAAAAAAAAAGATGAAATCAGACCTATTTTATTAAATCTTTGTTGGTTTTTTTCAATAAACAAATATCATTATTTCTGAAGAAAGCATATATATGTGTAGGTATGTATATTTCCTCTGATAGTTTGTAAAATTTTTACATAGAACTATATGATATACATACCAACACACATATATATCCTAGAAACAATCGTAAAATGATGAATTTTTTAATATAAGGAACTGTTTCTTTGTTTTTATTCATCGTTTTTATTAATATATATATATGTATATATATATATATATATATATATATATATATATATATATCATCATCATTTCATTTTACGTCCGCTTTTTCCCTGCTTGCAAGGGTGGGACGGGAACTGATTCTGGCTTGATTTCTACAGCTGGATGCCCTTCCTAACACCAACCTCATTTACAGTGAGTGCTGGGTGCTTTTTTGCCGTGGCACCTCCACGACCACTTTGCAGTGGAATGATAGGGACCCCAGTCCCTATCATCTCATTTCTACAGCTGAGTAAACTGGAGCAATGTGAAATAAAGTGTCTTGCTCAAGGAAACAACACATCACCCGGTCTGAGAATTGAACTCACAACCTTTCAATTGTAAGGCCAATGCTCTAACCACTAAGCCATGTGCCTCCATTATATATATATATGTATATATATAGAATAAAATGTTATAATTTGCTTGAAGCATTGTATATAATATATATAATATATAAGATGGAAAGAGATATAAGGCTAAACAATGCAAAATGGACTTGTAAGAGGAGGTAAGGAAAAAGTAAGTTAGCTTGGATATGAGAGAGTTGCTCCAGGTAAAGCCGCTTCTTCTCCGAATCAAGAGGTCACAACTCCGATACTTCAGACATGTGATCAGAATGTATGAGGAGAGAATTATAGGAGAGATCTTTACAGGTAAAAACCAACCGGCAGGAGATCCAGGAGTAGAGGCTGGACAAAATGGCTGGATAACATCCATGAGCTTGGCTGGTCACGCTTGGGGATGGTTGCTTCCGAAAGAACCTGCCGGAACTTGAGTTTGAGGGCACTGACTCCCCCCTCCACCCTCCCCCCCATGAACCTCTCAGGGATAAGTGTGAGGAGATGATGATGATGATATCAACTCTTCTTTAAAAGGAGGATGATGAGGAGGAAAAGGAAGAGGAGGCGAAGAAGGCGAAGAAGAAGACGAAGAAGAAGAAGAAGTGGAAGAGGAAGAAGAAGGCGAAGAAGAAGAAGAAGAAGAAGAAGAAGAAGAAGGCGAAGAAGAAAAAGAAGGCGAAGAAGAAGAAGAAGAAGGCGAAGAAGAAGAAGAAGTGGAAGAGGAAGAAGAAGGCGAAGAAGAAGAAGAAGGCGAAGAAGAAGAAGAAGAAGGCGAAGAAGAAAAAGAAGGCGAAGAAGAAGAAGAAGGCGAAGAAGAAGGCGAAGAAGAAGGCGAAGAAGAAGAAGAAGAAAAAGGCAAAGAAGAAACAGAAGGCGAAGAAGGCAAAGAAGAAGAAGAAAAAGAAAAAGAAAAAGAAGAAGAAGAAGAGGGCAAAGAAGAAGAAGAAGGCGAAGAAGAAGAAGAAGAAGAAGAAGAAAAAGAAGAAGAAGAAGAAGGCAAAGAAGAAAAAGGAAGGCAAAGAAGAAGAAGAAGGCGAAGAAGAAAAAGAAGACACTGATGATGATGATGATGATGACTCTTCTTAATCAAAACCTAAGCAATCATACTTTTCTTTCCTTTCTGCTCCTCCATTCTTAATGTCTTTTACAATTTAATTTTTGTTGTTTTTTAAATGCTAATTTAATCTAAATTATAAACATATATATATATATATATATATATATATGTATATATATATATATATGTACATATATATACATATATATATATATATATATACATATATATATATATATACACATATATATACATATATATATATATATACACATATATATACATATATATATATATACACATATATATACATACACACACACATATATATACATACATATACATATATACATACATATATATACACATACACACACATATATACATATATATATACACATATATATACATACACACACATACATATATATATATATATATACATATACACACATATATATATACACATATATATATACACACAGATGTATATATACACATGCACACACACATATATACATATATATATACACATACACATATATATATATACATATACACACACACACACACATCTATACACACACACACACACACACATCTATACACACACACACACACACACACACATATATATAAATATAATTCAGCGAGAATCGTATTTCGGCTGGTAGAAAATTATGGAATTGTGTATCAGGATTCCGCCTCCAGTCTCATATTGATATATTTTCGTATTTAGCCAACATTTTACTCCAAAACTAAATTAAATATTTAGTTCTAGGTGTTTATTTTTCAAAATTGTTTTCGTTTTAATTGTAATTGCAATGATCAGTTTGATAATTATAAATTTGTAGCTTAATTATATTTTTTTCCCGATGTATACTTTTTTTTTGTTTTTGACATTTATACGTATTTTTATTTTTTTCGTTTCAAATTTTAAATGAATTAGTGTTTTCGTAATGGTGGCGAAATTCTATTAACCCTCTCCCCTGTAAACTGTGTTGAATTGAAAATGTTCGAATCATCTAATGCCGAGGATATGTGACGGCTGGAGAGAAAGGAATCAAGCATGCTCCGTTGGATGTGCAATGTCAATGTGTGTGAACGACCAAGCATAGATGAGTTGAGAAAGAAACTGGGTATAAGTGAAACTGGGTATAAGTTGTGGTGTGCAGGAGAGAAGACTGCGCTGGTATGGACATGTGATGCGCATGGAGGATGACCGCTGGGTAAAGAAGTGCCAAGAAATTCCAGTGGAAGGAAGACGCAGTAGAGGAAGACCACGAAAATCATGGGCAGGAGTGGTGAGAGCTGATCTCAGATCACTGCAGCTCACAGAGGAGATGACGAAGGACCGTGACATGTGGAGGGATGCTGTGCTGAATAGGGGCCCGTCCCTCCCTTGCAAGCAGGGAAGAGTGGACGTAATATGATGATGATGATGATGATGATGATGATGATATATACACACACACCCACAAGCTCGCCACAAACATGCACAGGCAACCTCATATACATGCAGGCGACCATACACACACAGCCCCCCCCCCCACACGCATACAGGCCCCACACACAGCCCCCCCCACGCATACACCCACACACACGCAGGCACCCACACATACACACAACACCCCCCATACACACAGGAACCCACACATACACACAACCCTCCCATACACACAGGAACCCACACAAGCACATACCCACACATACACACAACCCCCCCCATACACACAGGAACCCACACATACACACAACACCCCCATACACACAGGAACCCACACATACACACAACCCTCCCATACACACAGGAACCCACACAAGCACATACCCACACATACACACAACCCCCCCCATACACACAGGAACCCACACATACACACAACCCCCCCCATACACACAGGAACCCACACATACACACAACCCTCCCATACACACAGGAACCCACACAAGCACATACCCACACATACACACAGGCTCCCACACACAGATGCTAGCACCCACGCACACCATACACATGTTTACCCACTCATGCAGGTTCCCACATACACAGCACACACACAAGCACACCCACATATAAAGTACCCACACACACACACACACACCCACACACACATAAAGGCCCCACATGCATACAGGCGCCCCCCACACACACACACAGGCACGCACCCACACATACACACAAACGCCCCCCCCATACACACAAGCACCCCCCCCCCCCCACATGCACAGACACCCACGCATGCATACAGACACCCACACATACACACAGACACCCACACATACACACAGACACCCACACATACACACAGACGCTAGCACCCATGCACACCACACACGTCTACCTACTCATGCAGGTTCCCACATATACAGCACACACACAAGCACACCCACATATAAAGTAAAGTACACAGACACACACACACACACACAGGCATTCACTGATGATAGTGGTGATGATAATAATGATGATGATGACAATAAATACTATGATGATGATGATGATGACTATTATATAACTTAAACAATTCTGGTATTGATCCATTATCAAGTTTTAATGTCTGGCTACATAAATTTCATTTTCTAATCCAATATTTACTAAACTTTAATATGATAGCATTGGAGAATACATATTTATGTCCCATCCACCACCACACACCACCACCACACACCACCACTACTGCCACCACACACCACCACTACTGCCACCACCACCACCACCACCACCACAGCTGCCACCACCACCACCACCACCACAGCTGCCACCACCAACACCACCGCACACCACCACTACTGCCACCACCACCACCACCACCACCACAGCTGCCACCACCACCACCACCACCACAGCTGCCACCACCAACACCACCGCACACCACCAATACTGCCACCACCACCACCACTACTGCCACCACCACCACCAACACGATCACCAAACACCACTGCCACCGCCACCACCACCACCACCACTGCTGCCACCACCACCAACACGATCACCAAACACCACTGTCCCACCACCATCACCACCACTGCTGCCACCACCACCAACACGATCACCAAACACCACTGCCACCACCACCACCACTAACAACACCATCACCACCACTGCCCCACCACCACCACCACCAACACGATCACCAAACACCACTGCCACCACCACCACCACCACCACCACTAACACGACCACTGCCCCACCACCACCACCACCACCACCACCATCACTACCAACTAACCCACCACCACTAACCACAAATACCCCCCACCCACCCCCAACCAAACACTACCATCACCAACTAACACCATCACCGCCACCGCCTCGACTACCACCACTGCCCCCCCCCACCTCCATCACCACCGCCGCCGCAACCACCACCAAATATTTTGACAAGTTATAAGACCTATGGGACAGTTTCATAATACTTTATATCATTAAAAGCCATTTTAGAGATAAAAGTCTTCAGTAAAAATCCATCGTAATATTACACTACATGTATAGAGTTTACGAGAGCCAGGAGAAAAGGTTGATAGGCTGACCAAGGTACTCTCATGGAATCACCAAATGGAGGTTTATTTTTCAACATAATCCCAGGAGAGGAACAATGCAGTTATTAAGAAGAAGAGTTGAAAATTAATGCATGCAAGATTTCACAGCCCTAAAATCACTCATTCATAGTCAACCTCTGACTTTTCAGTGCATCTTTGAATATATATATATATATATATATATATATATATATATATATATGTAGATAAATCTACCAAGAGTTTACGGTAGTGTCCAATCCGTATGAAGAACTCAATGTAATCCGGATATCATGGAAAGAAGAGATGCATTCAAAAATCACTTTCGGTGAAAGATAAACGGAATACAGAGTCAAGATAAAATATTAAAAAAATAATGAATAAAACAATGAAACAGTTCCTTATATTAAACATATTATTTCTGAAGACGGCATATGTATGTGTTGGTATGTATATTATATTTGATAGTTTGTATAATTTTGTATAATTTTGTACATAGATCTGTTGAATATGCATGCCAATTCTAACACATATATGTCCTAGAAACGATCGTTAAATAATGAACTTTTTTTGTTTAATATTAGGAACTGTTTCATTGTTTTATTCATTATTTTTTAAATATTTTATATATATATATATATATATATATATATATATATATCTTAACTAGAATATATACACATATGCATATATGTGAATCAGCTGAAAAGTTCCTAAGCTGACCAAGATACTCTCATGGAATGACCAAATAATGGTTTATTTTTCAACATGGTCCCAGAAAAGAAATAATGCAGTTATTAAGCAGAAAATTTCAAAGGCTGACCAAGATACTCTCATGGAATGACCAAATGGAGGTTTATTTTTCAACATAGTCCCAGGAAAGAAATAATGCAGTTATTAAGCAGAAGATTTCAAAGGCTGACCAAGATACTCTCATGGAATGACCAAATGATGGTTTATTTTTCAACATAGTCCCAGGAAAGAAATAATGCAGTTATTAAGCAGAAAATTTCAAAGGCTGACCAAGATACTCTCATGGAATGACCAAATGGAGGTTTATTTTTCAACATAGTCCCAGGAAAGAAATAATGCAGTTATTAAGCAGAAGATTTCAAAGGCTGACCAAGATACTCTCATGGAATGACCAAATGATGGTTTATTTTTCAACATAGTCCCAGGAAAGAAATAATGCAGTTATTAAGCAGAAAATTTCAAAGGCTGACCAAGATACTCTCATGGAATGACCAAATGGAGGTTTATTTTTCAACATGATCCCAGGAAAGAAATAATGCAGTTATTAAGCAGAAAATTTCAAAGGCTGACCAAGATACTCTCATGGAATGACCAAATGATGGTTTATTTTTCAACATGGTCCCAGAAAAGAAATAATGTAGTTATTAAGCAGAAAATTTCAAAGGCTGACCAAGATACTCTCATGGAATGACCAAATGATGGTTTATTTTTCAACATGGTCCCAGAAAAGAAATAATGCAGTTATTAAGCAGAAAATTTCAAAGGCTGACCAAGATACTCTCATGGAATGACCAAATGATGGTTTATTTTTCAACATAGTCCCAGGAAAGAAACAATGCAGTTATTACTATGAAAAGTTGAAATTAATGTATGCAAGATTTCACAGCTCTAGCATCACTCATTCATAGTCAGCCTATAAATGTTTCAGCTCACTCTTGTGTATATATATATATATATATATATACACATATATATATTAACCATCAAAACGGCAAGAGCTCTCAGCCATCGGGCCCCAACTCTTTCTAATATAGTCACACTCTACTATCCCAAGTATTGAGTACTCTACTGAATAATCATCTTACTAGTTTAAAACATGTTAAATCCTTTTATATATATATATATATATATATATGTATATATATATATATATATATGTATATATATATATATATATATATATATATATATATATATATATATATATATATATATATATATAATGGGGGCACACGGCTTAGTTGTTAGAGCATTGGCCTTGCAATCGAAAGGTTGTGAGTTCAATTCTCAGACCGGATGATGTGTTGTTTCCTTGAGCAAGGCACTTTATTTCACATTGCTCCAGTTTACTCAGCTGTAGAAATGAGATGATAGGGACTGGGGTCCCTATCATTCCACTGCAAAGTGGTCGTGGAGGTGCCACGGAAAAAAAGCACCCAGCACTCACTGTAAATGAGGTTGGTATTAGGAAGGGCATCCAACTGTAGAAATCAAACCAGAATCAGTTCCCGTCCCACCCTTGCAAGCAGGGAAAAGTGGGCGTAAAATGAAATGATGATGATGTTGATGAAATGAATATATATATATAATATATATTGTTTCTTTCCAGGGACTATGGTGAAAAATAAACCTCATTTGGTCAGCCTCTGAACTTTTCAGTTGACCTTCATAATTAAGAAATATATCAAAAATTCTGAATAAAACCACAATTTAATTACATAGTTGTAAGTTAAACTGTGATCACATTTCTAATTAATTGTATGCACTTGTCTTGTTTAAGTGTTTCAATTTATTTTGAAAGCTAATGATAATGTTCATAGATTTTGTAAAACAACTAAATACATTAATGACCAAAAGAATATGATCACGAATATCAGCAACTGAAAAGGGATTCCTCCAAAGGGTCTTTGGTGTAACCTTATTCGATAAAGTGTGTAACTCGGAGATCAGAGAGTCACTCCAGATAGAGCTGCTACTTCTCCATATTGAGAGACCACAGGTCTGATACTACGGACATGAGGTTAGAATGTCTCGGGAAAGAATCACTGGGCAGATTTATAGCTGAGATCAGAGAGTCACTCCAGGTAGAGCTGCTACTTCTCTGAATTGAGAGATCACAGGTCTGATACTACGGACATGTGATTAGAATGTCTCAGGAAAGAATCACTGGACAGATATGTAGCTTGGAGATCAGAGAGTCACTCCAGGTAGAGCCACTACTTCTCTGAATTGAGAGATCACAGCTCTGATACTATGGACATGTGGTTAGAATGCCTCAAGAAAGAATCACTGGACAGATTTGTAGCTTGGAGATCAGAGAGTCACTCCAGGTAGAGCCACTACTTCTCTGAATTGAGAGATCACAGCTCTGATACTATGGACATGTGGTTAGACAGTCTCAGGAAAGAATCACTGGACAGATTTGTAGCTTGGAGATCAGAGAGTCACTCCAGGTAGAGCCACTACTTCTCTGAATTGAGAGATCACAGCTCTGATACTATGGACATGTGGTTAGACAGTCTCAGGAAAGAATCACTGGACAGATTTGTAGCTTGGAGATCAGAGAGTCACTCCTGGTTGAGCTGTTACTTCTCCGAATTGAGAGATCACAGCTCTGATACTATGGACATGTGGTTAGAATGCCTCAGGAAAGAATCACTGGACAGATTTATAGCTCAGAGATCAGAGAGTCACTCCAGGTAGTGCCACTACTTCTCTGAATTGAGAGATCACAGCTCTGGTACTACGGACATGTGATTAGAATGTCTCAGGAAAGAATCACTGGACAGATATGTAGCTTGGAGATCAGAGAGTCACTCTAGGTAGAGCCACTACTTCTCTGAATTGAGAGATCACAACTCCGGTACTATGTGCATGTGGTTACAATGTCTCGGGAAAGAATCACTGGAGAGATTTTATGGGTATCACCACCAACAGGTAGGAGACCCAGGGGTAGACCCCAAGCAAGATGGTTGGATAACATCCATGAGCTTGGCTGGTATTGCTTGGGGATCCAGCTGGATTAGATGGAGACGGTTGCTTCTGGCAGGAGCCACTATAAGGAGTGTTTGAGAACTCTACCCCAACGACCCTTTCAGGAATAAGTGGGCAAAGCACAAGAACAAGAAGAACTAAATACATTATAATCTTGTGTATAAATCACGCTGTCATTTTGCATCATATAACATTTACAATGTAGCATAGGTTGCCATGTCTTTCATACAACTGAAGGGTTCTCCCAAAAGTTTGGCGAGTTTTCTATGGTTAAATACCTTTCCATACACACCCACAAACATACATACATATACACACACATATATATATGAAAAGAGTAAACAGAA
>OZ024763.1:17490928-17493428 GCA_964016885.1 Eledone cirrhosa | reverse complement strand
ATCAATCTTTTGTACATAAATTGTCAGTTCATTTAAGTAGTCACTTTTTTTGTCCCTTTAGTGGGTTAATTATACTGTATTACTTTAAAAATTGACATTAAAAATTAATTGAAATTAATAGTAAAAAGTAATGAGCTAAATTTTGCATAAATTGTCATCATATTAAAATTATTAATCTAATTTAATTTTTTAAAAATGTTAAGCCAAAATTTGTCAAGATCGAATTACAGTTGACTCTCCCTAATTGTCAGCGCCATTTTTGGCCCAACTTTTATTTTTTGTGACTCTCCCTAATTGTCAGTCATTTTTACAGTTCCTTTGAGTGACAATTAGAGATAGTCAACTGTATTTCAAAAAGAAAATTTAGTGATCAAGTGCGATATCATTCTGATTGATAATCTGGATTACTGTTCCTTTCTTATGAGGAAAGCAGAGACTATCTTTTAGAGATTAGCACCAAAGATTAACTAGACCATTCCTAATGAATCAAGGTGATTTCTAGATCGTTTCTAATTATTTAATTAATAATTAAAGTAAAAAATTATCTTGGTTGTCTTTAGGTCATTCTTGTGTTATTCTAAATCTATCCATGAAAGAGCAAGGAATGACCATTCCACATGCCAGTGCTGAACAGCTGGCACAGAAATGCCTGCACCGAAACGTCCTGTTCCATGCCATCTTAACAACCTTCACCTCCTTGTGATTAAGTGTGATGTCATAGGCTTATTATTGTACATTTAATTCATCAAATTCAAATTCCAGCTTCAATATTTTAAGAGTTAATTCTACTTTTCCTGTACTTTTCCAAGTTTATTATTATTTAAGAATATTAATACACATACGCCCACATTTTTCGGTCTAGTCCCCCTTTTTTTAAGGCATTGCAGCAAATTATTTTATTTAAATTACCTTGACTATTTGCTAAGGCATTTACAATCCTTTTTTCATCAATAAAAATTAATTTTTCATTTCAATATTTCTATAAAATCCAAAATATTAAAATTGAAAAGGTATTAAAAAGCATGAGAATATTGTGGTAATAACGTTCCTTGTTTTCTTTGTTTAGAGGCACATTTGGAGTCTTGACTTTTTTAAAGTAGCCTTTCTTGTTTGTCATAATCATTTTTTTTGCTTCTTCTTTTTCCTTAGGTGGATATGAAACCTTTTCATATTTTCTAGCAACTTCATATAATGAAGTTTCTTCCAAAAACAATGGTCTATTGGAATAATAATTTTCCACCATATTTTCATGAAATATATTTGTGGATTCTTGTGGCATTTCTTGCAATTCTTGATTTGATTTGATCCTATGGCTCCTTTTGCTAGGAATATCAGCACCAAGCCAAATGACATGATCAGATGAACCAAATAAATGGTGTCCTAACAACTTAACAGCACTCTCATATGCTCCAATGTCTGTTTTTCCAATGAGCTGAAGACCAGCTGATTTGTATCTTCCATATTTTGATCGAGTTTCATCCAAATTTTCCCAAACACCTTCAGCCTCATTTTTTTCAGCTTTAGTTTGGTAACTAGTGACATACCTTGTCAAAATCATACTATTTTCTCCAATGTATTGAACATCTACATTGGCTGGCCAAATCAAAAGAAGTAAAGGATTATAATCATTGATATATTTTTCAGATGATTTTCTTTGAAGGTGATACAATTTCTTGACACCTATACATTTTTTTCTTGATTTTACACTTTCTGCCACAGTAAAGAATTTGAATTCTCTATCAGACTTTGGAAATCCAAATCTACACTTTTTTGCAACATTTTTCCCTCTGCCATAAACTCTCCAACAAGTTTTTGTGCATGAATGCACTTGAAATCTAGACACCAAATTATGCAATGTGGGGCTAGATACAGAGCAAGGCATTCTGCAAGTAATATGTTGCTCAATGAATTGTTGAAATTTTTCTGGAGGGTCCTTGTCATAAATGGGTGCCTGATCACACCAGAGCTTCATATGGGTGTGCGGGGGCACCCCTTTGTTGATATTCAATTCTCCAGAAATTTACCAAACTTTACCAAAATTTGGATTATTTTTTGCCAGAAACACTTCATTAATGATAGCATTTATCCTATGGTAAAAGACTTCACTAACAGCAACAACATCATTGACACAAAGTGTGCTGGTATTGGCTGTTTTGGCATTTGCAATATCACTATTCAATTTTTCAAAATATTCTCTCAAATCTGCTTCTATATATTTATATATTTATACATATATAGAAATATATATAAATATATATAAATATATAATAAATATATATAAATATATATATACTCAAATATATATATATACAAAATGCGGAAAATGAAAATTTCCCCCAATATAAGTGTGTGTATATATATATATATATATATGGAGGCACATGGCTTAGTGGTTAGAGCATTGGGCTTGCAATCGACAGGTTGTGAGTTCAATTCTGAGACCGGGTGATGTGTTGTTTCCTTGAACAAGACACTTTATTTCACATTGCTCCAGTTTACT
>OZ024763.1:17463428-17478428 GCA_964016885.1 Eledone cirrhosa | reverse complement strand
GGTGGTGGTGTTGTCAGTGTTGATGGTGTTGTTGTTGTTGTTGTCAGTGTTGATGTTAGTGTTGTTGTTGTTGTCAGTGTTGATGTTGGTGATGTTGGTGTTGTTGATGTTGACATACGTAGCATGTTGTTGTTGTTGTCAGTGTTGATGTTCTTGGTGGTGTTGTTGTTGTTGTTGTTGTTGTTGACGTAAGTAGTGTGTTGAGCAGGATGATAAAACTCCAGTAAATTATACATGTGTTTAATGACAGAAATCCTTTTAAGTACTTAAAAAAAAAAGAAACTGTAAGGTTTTTAACCCCACCCCCACTCCTCACCTCTTCCTTGTTTGTTTTTTTTATCGTACTTAAGTAGACAGCATAAACAAATTACAACAACAACAATAAACATATCAAAGTTATTTCAACAAATACACTTAAGAAACTTTGCAAAAAAAGAACCCCCACCAAAAAAAAAAAAAAGACAAAATTGTGTTTAATTATAAATCCCTCATAAGAATTGAACTGTACTTAAACATTTGGATAAGATGGATTATTTCACATTATTGGTAGAATCGGTAGAGCATTGGACAAAGTGCTTTGGTAGTATTTAGGTATACAGCTTTTTAGGTTCTGAGTTGAGTTCAAATCCTGCCGAGGTCAACTTTGTTTTATATATCATCATCATCATCGTTTAACGTCCATCTTCCACGCTAGCATGGGTTAGACGGTTTTGTTGCATGTGATGCGGAAATGGTCAGGAGACCATGTCTCACTCGCATGGAAGCGTTTCTGGCAGGTTTTCTACGGCTAGATGCCCTTCCTAACACCAACCACGTTTACAGTATATATATATATATATATATATATATATATATATGCAAAAGTTCTATTTAAAATTGTTGGGATACAACAAGTAAATATTTTTATAACTGATATAAAGCACTCGACAAGTATTTGGAGTAGATATACGATATTAATAAATGGAAACTATATTTATAAAACCATATTTATTTCATTATACATATTTCAGGGATACCAAATTAAATTATGGTATGCCTTCATCAGACAAAATACAATATATAACAGTTTTACAAATAAGCTTTGACGTACCCTATTAAAATGCAACCATTGTTTTTGGAAGTCATCCGGATAGCGATTTGTTTATATTTGTCCTTAACACTATGACTTATTAAAGTAATATAAACAAATCACTATCCGGATGACTTCCAAAAACAATGGTTGCATTTTAATAGGGTACGTCAAAGCTTATTTGTAAAACTGTTATATATTGTATTTTGTCTGATGAAGGCATACCATAATTTAATTTGGTATCCCTGAAATATGTATAATGAAATAAATATGGTTTTATAAATATAGTTTCCATTTATTAATATCGTATATATATATATATATATATATATATATATAAATATATATATATATATATGTATATATATATATATGTATGTATATATATATATGTGTGGGTAATATTAAATATTATAGAATCCAATTACAAGTATGAGAATAGCTCATGATTCCGGTCTTGTGCTTGGATGAAATGATCGTTAGTGATTAAATATTCTAAAACACTCTTTGATTGTTGTTTATATAGTATATATATATATATATATATATATATATATATATATATATATATATATATAATATATATAGTATATATATATATATATATATATATATATATATAATACACACACACACACACATATATATATATATATATAAATAAATATATGTATATAAACACACTTACATATAATATACACATAAATACATAAATAAAAGACAAGCCATTTCCTAGATAATCTCCGCCACTTAACTCTTTCCAAACACCTCATTTGTTCACTCTGCTGTTGGTATTAGCAACCTCTTATCTCTGTGTAATCCCCCCACGCCATCTAATTATATATAACATTGTAAATAATGTCAAACTGGAAAATACAGGAATATATGTAAAGTAGCTGATAGCAGATAGCGAGGAGCGGGGATAGTGGCAATAATAATGATTTCTAGTATAGGCACAAGGCCAGTAATTTGGGGGGAGGAGAAAGCCGATTAAATCGACCCCAGTACATTACTGGTACTTTATTTTATCAACCCTGGAAGGATGAAAGGCAAAGTTAACCTCGGCGGGATTTGAATTTAGAATGTAAAGAGCCGTAACTCTATGCCATGAAGCATGTTATCCGATGCTATACCGATTTTGCCAAACCACCACCCAAATAATGATTTCTACTTTAGGCACAAGGCCAGCAATTTGAAGGGGAAGGGAAAGTCAACTAAATCGACCCCAGTGCATTACTGTTACTTTATCTTATCGACCATGTAAGGATGAAAGACAAAGTTAACCTTGGTGGGATTTGAACTCAGACCGTAAAGGGACGTAACTCTATGCTGCAAAGCATGGTGTTCCACTCTCTACCAATACTACCAATAATAGTAATAAAATATAATAATAATAATAATAGTAATAATAATTGTTTCTACTTTTGGCGCAAGGCCAGCAATTACCCCAGTGCATTACTGGTACTTTATTTTATCGACCCCGTAAGGATGAAAGGCAAAGTTAACCTCGATGGGATTTGAACTCAGAATAGCAAGGATAATAATGTTTTTTCTTTTGGCACAAGGCTGGCAATTACCCCAGTGCATTACTGGTACTTTATTTTATCAAGCCTGTAATGGATGAAAGGCAAAGTTAAACTCAGCGGATTTGAACTTAGAACGTAAAGGGCCATAACTTTATGCCGCAAAGCATGGTGTCTGACGCTCTACCGACACTGCCACGACCCCGTAAGGATGAAAGGTAAAGTTAAACTCGGCGGATTTAAACTCAGAAGTAAAGGGCCATAGCTCCATGCCTCAAAGCAATGCGTCCGACCTTCAACCAATGCTGCCACGACCCCATAAGGATGAAAGGTAAAGTTAAACCCGGCCGATTTGAACTCAGAACGTAAAGGGCCATGACTCCATACTGCAAAGCATGGTGTCTGACTCTCTACCGATACTCCCAAACAATAATAATAATTGTTTCTACTTTAGGCACAAGGCCAGCAATTACCCAGTGCATTACTGGTACTTTATTTTATCGACCCCGTAAGGATGAAAGGCAAAGTCAACCTCAGCGGGATTTGAACTCAGATCGTAAAGGGACGTAACTATGCTGGAAAGCATGGCGTCCGACCCTCTACCGATACTGCCAATCCACAATAATAATGATTTCTTTATTGGCCACAAGGGCTGACATCAAGAAAAACATTACAAACGGTACGATGTGGGTTTTGTGTGTGTAAAGATTTTTATTATTTATATAAAAAAAGGGCGGTGGATTGGCAGTATCGGTAGGGGGTCGGATGACATGCTTTGATGCATAGAGTTACGGCCCTTGCCATTCTGAGTTCAAATCCTGCCGAGGTTAACTTTGCCTTTCATCCTTATGGGGTCGATAAAATAAAGTACCAGTAATACACTGGGTAATTGCTGGCCTTGTGCCAAAAGTAGAAACAATTATTTATATAAAAAAAAGAAAAAGACATAGAAACATATATATATGTATACAATAAAAATGAAAATTGAAACAATGAAAAATTCCCCAATAGGGGGGAAACCTCCGAGGGTTACTCATGGCGAAAACCACACAAAACACCACGGCCACCCTGACCACCAGGGCAAGCGCCCTCTGTCAATTTTTCCATTTCTCAAACTACAGGCGTATATTCAGAGCGGACCATTCTCGCTACATTCACCCACCTTTCAACAAACTTGCTAGAAGGCAGCACTTGCCTCTCCACCCTGAATTTCCTCTCCAATAATAATAATAATGTTGTAAGCATCCAAGCTGGGTTTAACGAAAGAGAAAGACAACGGCTTATTGAAACTAACCTAATCCTTCATAGACAATCTCTATAGTAATTTTATTGCTTGCTTGTATTTTTTTTATATCAGTTATTTTAGGAACAGAAGTGTTGTAGGCCTCTGATGAATTCTAACAAACCTAAAACCAGACAATTGTTTACCGCTTATGATGGCAATAGAGTCAAGAGAATTGTCTGTTCAGTGCAACTGGGAGAAAACAATTTCCATAGAAAAGCTGAATATCTTTATCTTCATACTTCTCCAAGTCTTGGCAATGGTAATTACGTGTTTCTGATTTTACACTTCACTGAGGAGCTGCAATAAGACTGAAACATGTCTCAAGTCGATGCCAGACTTCCTAAAGATTATGTTCATTCTCCACAGAAAAGCTAAATAACTTCATTCATATACTTCTGAATGACTTGGTAATGGTAATTACAAGTTTAGATTGTACATTTCACTGAGGAGCTCCAATAAGACTGAAACATGTCTTGAGTTGATGCCATACTTCCCAAAGATTACGTTCACTCTCCACTGCATATCTCCATAGAAAAGCTAAATATCTTTATACTTCTCAAAGACTTGGTAATTATGTGTTTAACTTGAGGAGCTCCAATAAGACTGAAACATGTCTCAAGTTGACATCATACTTTGAGATGAGATGAGATGTCAAACAATTATTGACTAGTTCTGGTCAAGAAGAGCAGGGGAGGTATCAAAGACATGACAACATTCCTTGTATTGGCACTAGGAAGGGCAACCAGCCATAGAAACCAAGTGAAAAACAGAGCATAGGCACAAGAATACCGGGCCAAAACATGGAGTGTATGAGCAAGAAAACCAGGCCCCAAAAATTGAGTGTATTAGCAAGAAAACCAGGCCAAATGGAGTGTATGAGCAAGAAACTCAGGCCCCAAAATGGGGTGTATGAGGAAGGAAACTAGGCAAAATAATGGGGTATTGGAAGAAGGAAACTAGGCAAAATAATGGGGTGTTGGAAGAAGTAAACTAGGCAAAAAAATGGGGTATTGGAGGAAGGAAACTAGGCAAAATAATGGGGTGTTGGAGGAAGGAAACTAGGCAAAATAATGGGGTGTTGGAGGAAGGAAACTAGGCAAAATAATGAGGTGTTGGAGGAAGGAAACTAGACAAAATAATGGGGTGTTGGATGAAGGAAACTAGGCAAAATAATGGGGTGTTGGAGGAAGGAAACTAGGCAAAATAATGGGGTGTTGGAGGAAGTAAACTAGGCAAAAAAATGGGGTGCTGGAGGAAGGAAACTAGGCAAAATAATGGGGTGCTGGAGGAAGGAAACTAGGCAAAATAATGGGGTGTATGAGGAAGGAAACTAGGCAAAAAAATGGGGTGTATGAAGAAGGAAACTAGGCAAAAAAATGGGGTGTATGAGGAAGGAAACTAGGCAAAAAAATGGGGTGTATGAGGAAGGAAACTAGGCAAAAAAATGGGGTGTATGAGGAAGGAAACTAGGCAAAAAAATGGGGTGTATGAGGAAGGAAACTAGGCAAGAAATGGGGTGTATGAGGAAGGAAACTAGGCAAAAAAATCGGGTGTATGAGGAAGGAAACTAGGCCAAAAAATCGGGTGTATGAGGAAGGAAACTAGGCAAAAAAATGGGGTGTATGAGGAAGGAAACTAGGCAAGAAATGGGGTGTATGAGGAAGGAAACTAGGCAAAAAAATGGGGTGTTGGAGGAAGGAAACTAGGCAAAATAATGGGGTGTATGAGGAAGGAAACTAGGCAAAAAAATGGGGTGTATGAGGAAGGAAACTAGGCAAAAAAATCGGGTGTATGAGGAAGGAAACTAGGCAAAAAAATGAAACGTATGAACAAGAAAACCAGGCCCCAAAATGGAGCGTATTAGCAAGGTATGTTCACATGACCAGCCTAGACTCAGAATTTGACAACCTGTCTAACCCATGCAAGCATGAAAAATTGATAAACTGTGATAATATTGATGACGATCAGGATGTCAGTAATGATATCGATGATGATGATGATGGTGGTGATGGTTAAGATGACTAAAAAATGTCTGGCAATATTAAAAAAGCTAAAAAAAATAAAAAATAAAAAAATAAAAAAATAAAAAAATAAAAAAATAAAAAAAAAATTCAAAAAATCAATTTCGAAGAAACCCAGAAATTTATGTTGTCGGGGAAATATGAACGAGCTGAAATAATTGGCCTTCTAGATTAGTTTTATTTTAAAGTAAATAACCTATAGCGATTTTCTGAACATTTTTTTACTTATAGAAACCTGGGAAAATGAAGTATAATATATTTTTAGTTGCAAATATACACAAATTCAATTATATATATACCTACATATATATATATATATATATATATATATATGTGTGTGTATACATATATGTGTGTGTATATATCTATATCTGTGTGTGTGTATAAATTTATGTATGTATGTATGTGTATGTATGTATGCATACATATATAACTATATATACATATACATGTGTGCGTGTGTACATGTACATATGTATGTGTGTGTGTGTGTGTGTGTGTGTGTGTATATATATCATCAAAAGTACATTTTCCGAATACACGTGTTTCATTAGGAGGATCTAAATATAAACTCTCAGGTCATCAGTTTGCTATCTTAAAATTATATATATTATATATATATATATGTAGGAGGTGAGTTTTATTGTAGTACAATAAAGCAATGCAGATATCGGATAAGAAGCACTCTACAGTTTGTAGGACTGGAGTATACATAATATAAGATCAAAAGATGGTTAAAGGAGTTCCATGTATTTTATTATGCGCATTTCAAAAACAAACATCATCATGCAATAATATTTGCGTTTTCATCAGATAAAACAGGAGAACATGATATGAAGGCTAAAAAACACTTGTGGATAGTGCAGTTGATTTAATATGTTGATTTAAAACTGCACTATCCACAAGTGTTTTTTAGCCTTCATATCATGTTCTCCTGTTTTATCTGATGAGAACACAAATATTATTGCATGATGATGTTTGTTTTTGAAATGCGCATAATAAAATACATGGAACTCCTTTAACCATCTTCTGTTCTTATATATATATATGTATATATATATATATATATATATATATATATATATATATATATATATATATTCTACCTGGAGTTGCGACCGATAGATAGTATTAGCAATTGGAAAGACCAAGGGAAACATTGTTTCCTCGGTCCAATTTGACGAAAGTTGATCGACTGTCGATATTATATATATATATATATATTATTTATATATATATTTTATATATATATATTAGGCGCATGGCTTAGTGGTTAGAGCATTAGCCTTGCAATCGAAAGGTTGTGAGTTCAATTCTCAGACCGAGGTGATGTGTTGTTTCCTTGAGCAAGACACTTTATTTCACATTGCTCCAGTTTACTCAGCTGTAGAAATGAGATGATAGGGACTGGGGTTCCTATCATTCCACTGCAAAGTGGTCGTGGAGGTGCCACGGCAAAAAAAGCACCCAGCACTCACTGTAAATGAGGTTGGTGTTAGGAAGGGCATCCAGCTGTAGAAATCAAGCCAGAATCAGTTCCCGTCCCACCCTTGCAAGCAGGGAAAAGTGGACGTAAAATGAAATGAAATGAAATGAAATTATATATATATATATTATATATATATATATATTATATATATATATAAAATATATATATATATATATATATACTTTGTTTTTTAATTTGTTTTGCAAGATTTCTTATCTGAAATCGTGTGTTGAAACCGATATTGTTATACTTTGGGAGGGTCATGTTGCCAATAAAAACACAGGCACACCTGTTGGTTTTCACTTCAATTTATTATAAATTTCTGGTTGGTTGGTTTGATAACCGGATGGTTGTTTATATATTGTCTCCTTTATTCTGCCCTACACCAAGATGATGTAGAACAGAATGAAGGAGGGACACAAAATAAAAACCCAGTCACTGAGGAGGTCATAGAATGTGTGACGAAAGAGCTTTGACAATATATAAATAACAATACTGTTATCCAACCAACCAACTGGAAATTTATAATAAATTGAAGTGAAAACTAACAGGTGCATGTGTTTTTATTGGCAGCGTGACCC
The DNA here is from genome assembly GCA_964016885.1 of Eledone cirrhosa. Taxonomy (NCBI): domain Eukaryota; kingdom Metazoa; phylum Mollusca; class Cephalopoda; order Octopoda; family Eledonidae; genus Eledone; species Eledone cirrhosa. The sequence continues at coordinate 17,470,460 of OZ024763.1, read as the reverse complement.
TCCCAAAGTATAACAATATATATATATATATATATATATATATAGCTTTCACTGTATTTTTGACTAAAGAAATTTTAGTCTGATAATGGGGTTTAGAACCCTCAGATAAATGGAAAAAGATGAGTATTGATGTATATTGATGTACATCAATACTCATCTTTTTCCATTTATCTGAGGGTTCTAAACCCCATTATCAGACTAAAATTTCTTTAGTAAAAAATACGGTGAAAGTTATTCTATTTCTAATTTCAAACCTGCTCACTGTTTCAAAAACATAACTTACTTGTCATATATATATATATATGTATATATATATATATATATCACTGATATATATATGTATATATATAAGACCCGCCTTACCTAAATACAAAGTAAAAACCTACTACAGTCAGTAGGCATCTCTATCAAAACACCCCCCCGTCCCACCACCTCCACCCCATCCACACCGCCCCTTTCAATGTAAAGTTATGTTGGTCCCACAACATCCAGGCCGAAACAAATGAGGTCGTGTAGGTGTCACGTCAAAAAACACACAGTCTACGCTGTAAATGTGGCCATGTAGGCAACACGGTAAAAACCTCCCAGACCCACACTGTAAATGTGGTTGGTGTTAGGAAGGGCATCCAGCTGTAGAAAACCCGCCAGACAGTCCACGCTGTAATGTGGCCGTGTAGGCAACACGGTAAAAACCTCCCAGCCCCACACTGTAAATGTGGTTGGTGTTAGGAAGGGCATCCAGCTGTAGAAAACCCGCCAGACAGTCCTATGCGAGCAAGACAACCACTCTTGCCTCAAGTGGGAAAACCCCCCGTCCAAACCCATGCAAGCGTGGAACACGGACGCTAAACCTGATGATGATGATGATGATGATGATATATATCACTGATTTATTCAGACAGTATTTTATATATGTTGTTAACTTCTAAAAACCCTAACACACAGATCTTCTTCTTCTTTGCCCACTTATTCCTGGGAGGGTCGTAGGGGCAAAGACCTCAAGCCTGCCTGCCTGCCTGCAAGTCCTATAAGAAGCAACTGTCTCCAGTTGATCCAGCTGGATCCCCAAGCAAGACCAGTCAAGCATTTTGCACAGGGTCTGTTCAGCAATTCTTTCCTGAGACATTCTAACCGCATGTCCATAGTATCGGAGCTGTGATCCCTCAATTCGGAGAAATATTGGCTCTACCTGGAGTAACTCTCTCATCTCCAAGCACTCTATTGAGTAATGTTATTGCAAATACCCTTCAAAGGAACCCCATGTCAGCTGCTTGTATTCACGATCATATTCTTTTGGTCATTACCCAAGATTCGTGACCACAAGCAGTCACTAACAACAGGGGGCACAAGCTCTGCTATCCCGATGTCATCTCCAGAGATTCTGGTATTGAAATCCAGGATTTGGCAATGGCAATGAATGACAGACCCACTTGGAGATAAATTGTTGAGTCCATTTCTGCTGAGACTGCCAGATGATGATGATGATGATGATGAAGGGTTGGCACAACAAATTGAAGATAGCGGGTTTGGTTTTTCCACCTACCTCCCGTCTTCTGATGACCAAATGCTGAAGCTGGCACATTACTGCACCAACTTCTGCAATTCTTGCACTAACCATTTCTTAGAAAACAACTCATATTGATTAGAAATATGGTAGAAAAATAAATAGAAGTATGTAATAAATAGCTGATAAGTTTCAAAAAGCCAGTAAAATGTAGTAGAAATATATAAAGGCAAATAATGTAAACCCCCCCCCCCCACGCACACACACACACACAAAAAATAGAAATATTGATATGAAAGGGTTAAACAGTGAGACTTTTTTTTTTTATCAAAACAGGGAACATGTTCAACAAGAACAAGGAAGTACTAACATCAAAACGAGTTTCCTATCATTTGAAGGCTAAGTAAGATCTTCAATACTTACATCCTCCCAGTTGTGTCATATGGTCTTGACTGGGTTAATTGGATGACAAGGTCACTTCAGAAGCTCTCTACATTCCAGAACCACATCTGGCAAGCGGCTCAGCGACCGTATCTGTATCAGTGAGTTGCTTAACATTACCAAACTTAGACCAATTACATCAATTGTCAAGTCAAGAGTACTCAAGCTATACGGCCATATAAAAAGATCAACTCGTGGTGTGAGTAGGTTATGCCTGGAAGGAAGAGAAGCAGAGGCCGGCAGCCAAAACAATGGCTTGATAATGTCAATTTATGGACTGGACTTCATCTTTGCTCTTTGAACTCTGCTGTTGGTGAGTGAACTTTGTGGAGAAAAATATCTCTCGTTGATGCGCAGTCTGCAATTGGCGGAGTTTAGAAAACAACCTATCATAGACTCCTGCCGGAAGCTCATAAAGACAAACACTTAACAGAAAGGCCTTTACTGCAGACTTGTTATTGAACTGGTCGGCAGTGAAGGCACTTCTGGTGAGGCAGGTAACAAGACCTGTACTTTAGGGGCAGACAACTCCTTCTTAATCTTTGTAAATATTTGTCATGCAATAAACAAGTTTGTTGTTATTTTGTACATAGCTTAACTAAAGTTATACTATGCTGTTTACAAATATGGTGATGAAAGGGTTAAAATGATACCCTTTTTTATCAATACAGGGTGCCAATTCTTAGAAAATAACCTATGTTGATTAGAAATATGGTAACAGAAGGTTAAAATGATACCCTTTTTTCTCAATTGTAGGAACTAGCTCTTAGAATACAACCAATATTTATTAGAAATATGGTAAAGAGAGGGTTAAAGTGATGTTCTTTTTTCTCAATATAGGGAAACATTTCTTAGAAAACAAATTATTTTGATTTGAAATATGGTAATGGAAAGGTTAAACAGCGATAGGGTTTTTTTTAATCAATACAGGGAACCAGTTATTAGAAATATGGTAAAGAAAGGGTTAAAATGATGGGTTTTTTTTTATCAATACAGGGAACCATTTCTCAGAAAACAATTGATGTTTCTTAGAAGTATGGTAATGAAAGAGTTAAAAAGGGATACTTTTTTAACAATACAAGGAACCAGTTCTCAGAAAACTCATGTTGATTAGAAATATGGTAAGGGTTAAGGGACACATTTTTTTTATTAATACAGGGAACCAGTTCTTAGAAAGCAACCAATGTTTATTAGAAATATGGTAATGAAAGGGTTAAAAAGAGAGAGGTTTTTTTCCCCCTCAATACTGGGGACCATTTCTGAGAAAACAGCCAATATTTATTAGAGATATGGTAATAAATGGGTTAAAGTGATACCCATTTTATCAATTCAGGGAGCCATTTCTTAGAAAACAACTCATGTTTCTTAGAAATATGGTAAGGAAAGGGTTAAAATGATATTTTTTTTCTGAATATAGGGAACCAGTTCTTAGAAAACAAACTATTTTTCTTAGAAATATGGTAAAGAAATGGTTAAAGTGATATTGTTATACTTTGGGAGGCTCATGTTGCCAATAAGAAACACGCACCAGTCGCTTTCACTTCAATTTATTATAAATTAAATTTATAAATTTCCGGTTGGTTGGTTGGTTCCACAACCAGACGATTGTTCATATATTGTCAAAGTTCTTTCGTCACACATTCTGTGTCCTCTTCAGTGACTGGGGATTCTTTTCTTTGTTTTTGTGCCTCTCCTTTGTTCTGTCCTACGCCATCTTGTTTTTGTGTGTGATATTCTTTTGTGTATGATATTCTTTTTCTCAAAACAGAGAATCATTTCTTAGAAAACAACCGATGTTTATCAGAAATATTGTAAGGAAAGGGTTAAAATGATTTTTTTTTTCTCAATATAGGGAACCAGTTCTTAGAAAACAAACTATTTTTCTTAGAAATAGAGTAAAGAAATGGTTAAAGTGATATTCTTTTTCTCAAAACAGGGGATCATTTCTTAGAAAACAACCGATGTTTATCAGAAATATTGTAAAGAAAGGGTTAAAATGATGTTTTTTTCAATGTAGGGAATCGCGACGTGGAATTTAAATAGGTTAAAAAAATGACATCAAAAATGTATATTAGAAGTGACATTTTAAGAAATATGAAATGGTTAATATATTGAGCGAGCTTTAGGATATGTGTTATTAAATATAATATATAAAAGGACTGGCTAATTTATAGGGAAATAGGAATGTGTGTGTAGATGTATGTAAGAGTGTGTAGGTGTATATTATGTGAGTGTGTATATGTGTACGTGTATATTTTTGTGTGTGTGTGTATATGTGTGTATGCGTGTGTGTGTAAGTGTGCAGGTGAGTGTGTGTGTATTTATGTGTCTATGTATGTATATGTAAGTGTATGTGTGTCTATGTGTGTGAAAGTGGAAGGATATGTGAGCATATGTGTGTATATCTATGTGTGTCTATGTGTGTGTAAGTGTAAGGATATGTGAGCGTATGTGTGTATATCTATGTGTGTATATGTGTGTCTATGCATTTATCTATGTATGTGTGAGTGTCTATGTGCATGTACCTGCTTGTGTGTGTAAGTGTATGCGTATGTAAGTATATGTGTGTGTCTACCTATATACATATTTCTATGTGCGTGTGAAAGTGTATGCGTATGTAAGTGTATAAGTGTGTACCTATACACATATTTCTATGTGCGTGTGCAGGTGTATGCATATGTAAGTGTATGAGTGTGTAAATGTATGTATATATATATATGTGTACCTGTACACACATCTATGTCTGTATGTAAGCGTATGTGTTTATGAATATGAGCATGCATGTATGTTTATGTGTGTGTACCTCTACACACACAGATATATATATTTATATATATATATATACGGGGTAACAAATAATAGTTAAATGCAGTCTACTTAGGTATAGTCCAGTTATGGTATTCCAGGTAGTGGATGATATTAACGCTTTCAACAACTATTTAGCTTTGACAGTGTTGTCCCACTCATGTATGCTATTGAAGATGAAAAGAAAGACTGTAAACACTGGCTTATCTTTATAATTTAAAATTGATACACACTTCGATACTCTGTACATGCCAAACTCTTACTTTTGCCTCGTGACAGCTAGTTTTACACGCCGTAATGTTAGATACATTATACCCCCCCACCTAAGTAATGTCAGGGTCTCCTCAAATAATTTATTAATAGCATTGTTGTAATTGTTGTTATTGTTCTAATTGAATGCCATTACTACTTCATATAGTAGCCTGTATATTCTTTTCTTGCCTGTGTATTCTCTTCATTCTCGCATGCTCCGAAGATCTGACTGGTTATAATTTTGTATTGGCGATCGAGTAACGTGAAAATAAGCTAATAGCGATCTCTAGACCTACCAGTTCAGAGAAACAATTGTCAGCTATGAGATTAAAAACCTTTTTTGTATAGCAAACCATGTCAACCTTCTTTCCTGATTTATTATATATATATATATATATATATTATACACACACACATATACTCTTGATATAGACTTAGCACTTTCCTGTAAACAAGTGCTATTATGCCTCATATCATGTTACCTTATTTTATCTGATGAGAACACAACATCTGTCCCAGGATGATTTTGTATTCGAAATGCGCATAATAAAATATATGGAACTCTTTTAACCATCTTTTAAGTAAGGTACTTTTTGTTGTGGTACCAGCACTGTCACTTTACAGTGTGTACTGGGTACTTTTTGTTGTGGTGCCATCACAACCACCTTACAAAATAGACTGGGTAGTTTTTGTGGTATCATTACGACCACATTATATGGTAGACCAGGTGCTTTTTGTCCTGGCACCAGTATGACAACTTTACAAAATGGCTGTGTGCTTTTTGTTCTGGTACCGGCACTACCACATTAGTGTTGACTGGGGGCTTTTTGTTATGGCACCAGCATGACCACTTTATAGAGTTGACTGGGTACTTTTTGTTGTAGCATCAACACTACCAACTTACAGAGTGGACTGGGTGCTTTATATTGTGACATCAACACTACCACTTTACAGAGTGGACTGGGTGCTTTATATTGTGACATCAACACAACCACTTTACAGAGTGGACTGGGTGCTATTTGTTGCAGCATCAACACTACCACTTTACAGATTGGACTGGGTGCTTTATATTGTAACATCAACACTACCACTTTACAGAGTCGTCTGGGTGCTTCATATTGTGACATCACGCTACCACCTTACAGCATTCGATGGGTGTTTTTGTTTTGTAGTGGCACCAGTATGTCTACCTTATAGGGTGGACTAGGTGCTTTTTGTTGTGGCACCAAGACCACCATTTTACAAGCTGGACTGGTTGCGTTTTATCCTTGCATCAACCCTATCATTTTACAGGGTGGACTGGGTGTATTTAGTTGTGGCATCAGGCACCAAAACAACCACTTTACAGGGTGGACTGGGTGTATTTAGTTGTGGCATCAGGCACCAAAATAACCACTTTACAGGGTGGACTGGGTGTATTTTGTCATGGCATCAGGCACCAAAACAACCACTTTACAGGGTGGACTGGGTGTATTTTGTCATGGCATCAGGCACCAAAACAACCACTTTACAGGGCGGATTGGGTGTATTTTGCCATGGCATCAGGCACCAAAATAACTACTTTACAGGGTGGACTGGGTGTATTTTTATCATTGCATCAGCACAGGGGGAGGCATTAATGGAAGTGTGGTGGGCTGGGGAGTAATACTACAACAAAAGGAAACAAGTCATGCAGGAGGCCTTGAAGAAAATTAATTGCATCGATCATCCATCCGTATATATTGAGATATGCTTGTCCTTCCATGCTGGCATTAGTATGAAAAAGGGGAGTGAGGGTCAGGGATATGGGTGGTAGTAGGGAGCACACAAAAATGGCATTTAACTGCACTTCCTGAGTAAACTTTAATGAGAATAAAATATTTTAGCTAATACGAAGTGTGAGATATGTAACAAATGCCTGATAAGTTTCACATAGCCGGAACAACACGGTAGAAAAATATAAAGGACAAAGGGTGACAAATAAAACAAAAAGTAATGTGCTTATGCAGCATATTTAAACATAATATTTCGGGGTTATCACCCTCTTGTCA
>OZ024763.1:17448428-17450928 GCA_964016885.1 Eledone cirrhosa | reverse complement strand
CTGATGACTCCAAACGGCTGTTTGGAAGAAATGATTGTCAGCAATAAAAATGTATTGACATAGTTTTGATTGTTTTGAACTTTATATATCTATATATATATATATATATATATTGTTATAGTTTGGGAGGGTCATGTTGCCAATAAGAAACACACGCACCAGTTGCTTTCACTTCAATTTATTATAAATTAAATTTATAAATTTCAGGTTGGTTGGTTGGTTCCACAACCAGACGATTGTTCTTATATTGTCAAAGTTCTTTCGTCACACATTCTGTGACTTCTTCAGTGACTGGGGATTCTTTTCTTTGTTTTTGTGCCTCTCCTTTGTTCTGTCCTACGCCATCTTGTTTTTGTGTGTGTTGTGTGCTTAGTTTGCGCATGTGTTACATCCGGGTGTCTGTGTGTGTTTATATTTGTTTATTTATTTGTTTGTTTACATGTTACTGGTTGGTTGTTTGTTCTATGTGTGTGTGTGTTTTCATTTTGTCCTTAATTGTAAGTTGTGATGTTGCTATTCCATTCATGCTTTCTATTTAATTTTGGTTGGAGTTCATTTATGTTTATGTTTATTGCCTCAATAAATGTTTATTGCCTTATTGGCAACATGACCCTCCCAAAGTATAACAATATCGGTTTCAACACACGTTTTCAGATAAAGAATCTTGCTAAACAAATTCAGAAACGAAATATATATATATATATATATACAGTGAATCTTCGCTTATCCGGACGGTCAAAACAAAACAGTTAGAAAAAGATCTGGATAAGTGAATTCTAAAATCCCATTGTTACATAATGCTCACGGTTTCTAATGTTTTGGCTTCTTTTAGTCAAAATAAAAGACAAATGCTAAGTAAAGAAAGTTTGTTAGAATAACAAAAGAACAGCTAGAATTTATAAGAAAATTAATTAAACAAACATAAGAATAACTAAAAACTTGGTAAAACTGAATTGAGTCAAACCATAAAAAGTTAGTACTTTTTAAAAAATGAATAAATAGTAGTATAGAAATAGCCGTCCGGTAAATCGAATTTCGGAAAAGCGATATCCGGATAAACGAAAATATATATATAATGAATTAAATTAAAAAATGGCTTCTACATGACTAGAACTGTTTCCTACCGATTTCCTTCGAATGAAACAGTTCTAGTCCTGTAGAAGCCATTTCTATATTAAATTTGTTGTATACACTCTACTAATGTATTGAGTACCTTACTTACTGTGGTCACCCCCGATTGAACCTGGGTCTCTCTCCCACACACACACACAATATATATATACATATATCATCACCATCATCACTTAATGTCCACACTACCATATATGGATATATGGATATAAAATGGATGTTAAACAGTGATGATGATGATGATGACGACGAAGTTGAAGGTGTTGATTAAAATAATAATAATAATAATAATGAAATTATTGTGTACAGTGCTCAGGTGCACTACAACTCATCAAAGGTGCATGTATAGTACATAGAATAATATACATATACAGGAATATAGACATGCTTGTATGCATATATTTTCAGACTCCCAAAATGGCTGAATTTAGATAAAAGCCTAATATTGACAGCCAATGAATGTCATTTATTATTATCATTATTTGGCAGTATCGGTAGAGGGTCGGACGCCATGCTTTCCAGCATAGTTACGTCCCTTTCCATTCTGAGTTCAAATCCCGCCGAGGTTGACTTTGCCTTTCATCCTTACGGGGGTCGATAAAATAAAGTACCAGTAATGCACTGGGGTCAATTTAATCGACTTCCCCTTCCCCCAAATTACTGGCCTTGTGCCTATATAAGAAACCATTATTATTATTATTATTATCATTATTTGGCAGTATCAGTAGAGAGTCGGACGCCATGCTTTCCACCATAGTTACGTCCCTTTACGATCTGAGTTCAAATCCCGCCGAGGTTGACTTTGCCTTTAATCCTTATGGGGTCGATAAAATAAAGTACCAGTAATGCACTGGGTAATTGCTGGCCTTGTGCCTAAAGTAGAAACAATTATTTCAGGGTCGATAAAATAAAGTACCAGTAATACACTGGGTAATTGCTGGCCTTGTGCTTAACGTAGAAACAATTATTATTATTAATACTATTACTATCATTACTATCGTCGTTGTTGTTGTTGTTATTGCTATTGTTCGTCTTTTCTGAAATGATTTTCAAACTGGATGACTAAAATAATGATTTATTTGTATATTAAAAGTAAAAAGAGGAGAAGAAAATGGAAAAACTGGAAGCAAACTGTATTATTTGTGACAGCATCTTGGATTGGTAACAGTCCTACCATTAACACTGTTATATATATTAACAGATATATATACGATATTGACAAATGGAAACTATATTTATAAAACCATATTTATTTCATTATACATATTTCAAGGACACCAAGTTAAATTATGGTGTGCTTTCATCAAATAAAATATAATATAGAGCAGTTTTATGAATAAATATTGACACATGGCTTAGTGCTTAGAGC
>OZ024763.1:17433428-17438428 GCA_964016885.1 Eledone cirrhosa | reverse complement strand
CCATTTCTGGTCGTTCGATTCAACCGTGGTAAACAATGTTGGACTTTAGGCATTTATTCTTTAATGGACATCTTTCAGGTAGATGGCAGTTACAGTTTTTGTTGTGGGTAGCGGGTATACCATGGATAGGTTGTGATAGCAGTACAGGTGGGTTGTGTAATACCCGTCTCCCATTTAGTGGTTGGGAGGCAGATATTACGTTCTGCCCATCTGTTATCAAAATATTTTGTTTTGTAGTGTTGTTTAATTGCTTTAAGTTAAGTTTTTTATGTATGCTTCAAGGTTTGGTGCCGTGGAGTTTGATAGTCTAATAGTTTTAGAGTTCAGAATTTTACTGTATTTATGGGAACTAGGGAAGTGTTTATTGATTAATTTAAAGAATGAAAGAGATAGTTTTGTACTAATCGAGGCATTAAAAATAGGATTATACCAGATATACTTTCTACAACGTGATTTATTTGGTGATGATTTTCTATTATTAGTATGTCTGGTGGTACTGCGTGTGTGTGCTTGTATTTTAGTCCCCCGGTTACGTATTCCTTGATTTCGTGTAGAGCTATATGTGTTATGGAGGTTTATGTGTAATGTATTCTATTGTATCCCGGTGGTCGGCATTCCTTAATGCATTATTATAGTATTCAGCGTGTTCATTAAAAATCTCAGAGTCAGACGATAGGCGAGAGATATATATATACATAACGAAGGAGTTGTGGTAAGGAACCAGATGGACCATAATGCACCAAAGTACTCAATACTTAGGGTAGTAGAGTGGGTAATAGGAGAAAGTATGACCCTGACGGCAGAGCTCAAGCCGTTTCGACGGCTATTTCTGGACTGAAATAGCCGTTGAAACAGCTTGAGCTCTGCCGTCGGGGTCATACTTTCTCCTATATATATATATATATATATATATAGGAACAAGTATGAGTCCAGAATTAGCCGTCGAAACGGCTTGAGCTCTGGCGTCGGGGTCATCTTATATATATATATATATATTTATTAAAATAACAGATTAAAGTTTAAGCAAAGAATTGCTGCTTTCACCCTTAACGGGATCTTCTGAAACTCTTTGGATTTTAGTCTTCAAATTTATTACTATTACTATATATACATACATATATGTATATATACATGTGTGTGTGTATATATATATATATATATATGTATATATACATATATATATGTATATATACATGTGTGTGTGTATATATATATATATATATGTATGTATACATGTGTGTGTGTATATATATATATAAAACAAAGATGGTGTGGTAAGATACCAGGTGGACCATAACGCACCAGAGTGTTCAATACTTAGGGTAGTAGAGTGGGTAATAGGGTAAGAGTCAGGACCCCGACAGCTGAGCTCCAGCCGTTTCGACAACTGGATCCGAACAGTATTAGAACGACGGAAATCTAACTGAACATATGAAGGGGTACAGTCTATATATGGGCGTGCAGTCAAAGTAAAAATAGCAAAAACACCTAACATTCAGATCTAGCTGTCGAAACAGCCAGAGCTCAGCCGTCGGGGTCCTGACTCTTTTCCTATATATATATATATATATATATATATATATATATATATATATATAAATTAATAAAATAATGAATAAACAAAGAAACAGTTCCTTATATTAAAAAATTTATTATTTTACGATCGTTTCTAGGATATATATGTGTTAGAGTTGGTATGCATATTCTATAGATCTATGTACAATATTTATACAAACTATCAGAGGGAATATACATACCTACACATATATATGCTGTCTTCAGAAATAATGATATTTGTTTATTGAAAAAAACAAAGATTCAATACAATAGGTCTGTTTGGGAACAGGTTTTGAATTGACCAATAGAGAGATAGTGAGGGTCAGGATAGTAATATAGTAGTAGAAGAACCTTAAATTATGGGTAGAGGAAGGTAGATTTCAGTTTTGGATGGAAAAGAATTTTTTTAATATAAGGAACTGTTTCTTTGTTTATTCATTATTTTATTAATTTATCTTGACTCTGTTTTCCGTTTATTTTTCACCGAAAGTAGTTTTTGAATGCATCTTCTCTTTTCATGATATCCGGATTACATTGAGTTCTTCATACGGATTGGACACTACCGTAAATTTTTGGTAGATTTATCTATCTATATATATATATATATATATATATATAGTGAAAAATGGAACGGGAACAAAACAGAGAGGCAGTACGAACAAAGGTTTATTAGTTTCACGCTCTTGAGAGTGGGAGTGGGGGGGGGGGAACGACGTTTCGGGCATAAGCCCTTCTTCAGGCGAAAAGTGCGTGGGAGGAGAGTTCCGAGGGTGTGTATGGGGAGTGGAGGAGAGACATTTAGAAAAAGGGGGGGAGAAGGAGGAAAAACGGTGGAAGGGGTACAAATAAAAATAAATATAAAAAAAATAAAAATAAAAATAAACAATGAAGATAAACAAGTGGTGGAAGGGTGTGGGGTGTGTAGGGGTGGTGGCGGGTGGAGTGAGGAGAGGGAGGCGGGGTGTCCGAGCGGAGAGGGCTGAAGGTGGTGTATGTGTGTAGGTGCACTTGTGTGTGTGTGTGTGTGTGTGTGTATGTGAATGTGAGAGTTGGGGGAAGAACGAGGTTCCATGTTCAGGAAAAGGTGTGTGTGCGGTGGGGTGCAGGTCGGTGTGTGTGTGTGCGCGCGTGTGGATGGGGAGGGGTCAGAGGGGTGGGGGAGGATTCCGGAGGCTGAGTGTGTATATATGTGGGGGTACGCACGCGGGTGTGGTGTTTATACGTACTGTGGGTATAGGTGGCGTGATTGGAAAAAAAATGTTTGTGAGTGTATGTCCGTATATATAAATAGGCTGTGACTTGGCAGCAAAGTCGTGAGAACGTCAGATAGAATGCTTTGCAGTATTCATTTCAGCCTTCTGCTCTCTGAGTTTAAATCCCACTGAGGTCAACTTTGCCTTTCATTTGAGGTCAATACAAAACATACCAGTTTAATACTGGGGTTGATTCTTCCTCTATATCTCTTAGTCACACCCACTCTCTCTCTCTCTCTCTCTCTCTCTCTGTCCTTCTCTGGAAAACAATCTGCTGTATTCAAACCCTGACTGGTTTGGGCACTGCCAGGTTTTAAAATGCCCTAGAAACACCATATGCTAATATGGCGCCTCCACAACTCTTTCTGGAGTTACGAGACCATACATACATAAACCTATACCTACACATATATGTATAACCCATCATGCTAGTGTGGAAGATGGACGTTGAACGATGATGATATGTCTGTGTCTGTGTGTGTCTGTGTGTGTGGATGGTAGATTTTGCAATAAATTGAAGGCAATAAATATGTTAGTGTGTTACCTGTCCTAATATTTTGGGTCTCAAAAACCCTTCGTCAGAAGACTATACTGAGAAACTGGCTTGGAGTTTGTGCTTTTGTTGTTGTTATCCACTTACCACTTTCTTCCATTGTTGTCTTCAACTGTAAAGTGGTCGTGGAGGCGCCACGGAAAAAAGCACCCAGCACTCACTGTAAATGAGGTTGGTGTTAGGAAGGGCATCCAGCTGTAGAAATCAAGCCAAAACCAGTTCCCGTCCCACCCTTGCAAGCAGGGAAAAGCAGACGTAAAATGATGATGATGATGATATATATATATGTATATATATGAATGGCACCAGCCATACAATATAATACGCAATCTCACACACACACTCTTTCTCACTCACACACACACACACACTCTCTCTCTCACACCTACACACAAACACACATATATGCATACATATATATATATATATATATATATATATATATGACACCAGTCATACAATACAGTACACCATCTCTCACACCTACATACACACACACACACACACACACACACACACACACACACATACATACATACATAGATATATATATATATATATATGCGACCAGCCATACAATTCAATACACATTACGTTTTGACTGCAAAAGCACCAAATAGGAAAATACAATTATGAAATAGACTCGTCAAAAAGAAACAATAATTATATCAGCAAAATGATATAATAAAAAAAATAATCATAAAAATTTAAAAAAAAACAGTTTAAATATGAAACAAAAAAAAAAATATATATATATATAATATTATTTTACATAAAAAATATAAATTATCAATCTAGTTTAGGAAAATTATTTGAAATAGATCAGTGAAAAAATAAGCAACCAACCCCAACCCTGCCAAGAAAAAGATGAAGTTAAAATAAAAAAGATTCAGAGAAATGGTTAAAAAATATATATATGAAAAAAATAACAATAAAAAAACTCATGAAGCATGGAGGGTTGGGTGATGGTGGTAGTGGTGGTGGTGGTATTGGTGGTGGTGGTCGTGGTGGTGGTCATGGTGGTGGTGGTATTGTGGTGAGGGGGGGTCATGGTGGTGGTGGCATCGTGGTGGTAGTGGTGGTGGTGGTATTGGTGCTTGTGGTGGTATTGGTGGTGGTGGTGGTGGTGGTGGTAGTGGTGGGGGTCATGGTGGTGGTCATGGTGGTCATGGTGGTGGTCGTGGTGGTATTGTGGTGAGGTGGGGGTCATGGTGGTGGTGGTATTGTAGTGGTAGTGGTGGTGGTGGTAGTGGTGCTTGTGGTGGTAGTGGTGGTGGTGGTGGTGGTCGTGGTGGTCATGGTGGTGGTCGTGGTGGTATTGTGGTGGTGGTGGTATTGTGGTGAGGAGGGGGTCATGGTGGTGGTGGTATTGTAGTGGTAGTGGTGGTGGTGGTAGTGGTGCTTGTGCTGGTAGTGGTGGTGGTGGTAGTGGTGGTGGTGGTGGTGGTAGTGGTGGGGGTCATGGTGGTGGTCATGGTGGTGGTCGTGGTGGTATTGTGGTGAGGTGGGGGTCATGGTGGTGGTGGTATTGTAGTGGTAGTGGTGGTGGTGGTAGTGGTGCTTGTGCTGGTAGTGGTGGTGGTGGTGGTCGTGGTGGTATTGTGGTGAGTAGGGGTCATGGTGGTGGTGGTATTGTA
>OZ024763.1:17402488-17409988 GCA_964016885.1 Eledone cirrhosa | reverse complement strand
AGACGAGAAAACCATATATTCTCCCCTATTTTCAAGTCCAGCAGTCGCAAGAGTGGGAGGGAGCATCCTGATGAGAACCATGCATCAATGATTGTCCCCCCTTGCCTGTGCTGGACACCACCAGAGGGCGATAGCCCAGGTGTTTTGTATAGCTACCGCTTTCTAAATGTTTATCTATAAACATACCGTATTTCTTTAGAAATACAAAATTTCAATACATATATATTTATATATATATATATATATATAGGAACGAGTAGGACCCCGACGGCAGAGCTCAAGCCGTTTCGACGGCTAATTCTGGTGTCCAGAATTAGCCATCGAAATGGCTTGAGCTCAGCCGTCGGGGTCCTACTCGTTCCTATTACCCACTCTACTACCCTAAGTATTGAGTACTTTGGTGCGTTATGGTCCATCTGGTTCCTTACCACATTTCCTTCGTTATATATATATATGTATATCTGTATATATATGAAGCATATAGACAATATGTCCTCCCACTGCAAAGTGGTCGTGGAGGTGTCATGACCAAAAAGCACCCAGCCCACACTGTAAAGTGGCCATGTTGGCGCCACAGTAAAAAAAGCACCCAGCACTCACTGTAAATGGGGTTGGTGTTAGGAAGGGCATCCAGCTGTAGAAGTCAAGCCAGAATCAGTTCCCGTATGAGCAAGACAAGGTCACCCGACCTGGCATTGCCCACAACAGGACAACCCGTCTAACCCATGCTAGCGTGGAAAAATGGACGTAAAACAGGGATGATGATGATGATGATGATGATGCCACATACACACACACACATACATATATCTGAATGGAGGTGGTAAAAACCAGTTATACCATTACTCATCAGAGTACTCAATACTTGGGGTAGTAGAGTGGGTAATATGAAAAATTCGGGACCCCGACAGCTGAGGCCTGGCTGTTTCAACAGTTAGATGCAAACTTTTGAAATGGTAGGAGCTAAGCTGTTGGGCTCCTGAATTTATCATATATATATATATGATAAATATATATATATATATATATCACTTTTGAGCTGACTTTTGGGATGCTCCCATACAGCTCTGAGTTTTTCATCCTCAGTGTATACGTAATTATGTAAGATAAAGCCTTTACCACAATAGTATATATAGAGACATAAGAAATTAGATGTTTGAAAGCCACGACAATGCAGGTTTGGGCGGAGAATAATTAAATCGTAAGAAACAGGGCTTGTTTTTTTTTTACCTTAATTTATTCATTGTCCTGATATTTTGAGATTAATATCTCTTCTTCCGAGGAAAATAAAGGAACTATTCCAGTGTCCGATGTGGCTTGCTATACCATGCTGGCCAGAAGTGGTTTATATATAGAGTAATGTAAATGCTGAAGTGTTAAACAATTACTTCATACACTTTATTTTAATTAATTAACGAAGAAGTTTGAGGAGTTTACTAATATCATTAATTATTTAATTACCAAGATAAAAACTTAATAAATGGTTGAGATATGAAATCCTGTTGAAATAATTATATCTACCACATTTGCCGGTCTATTAGACACAACTTTGTTTCCAAAACAACATATAAAACTGTTCCCCTTCATCTAATACTCTCTTATCACAGATGGGTGGTCGAATGGAGGGTGAGGACAATCAATGGTTAAAAGAAATTTAGTTAGTATTACTGTTAGTATTAATAATACAATACAATTTAGTTAGTATTACTGTTAGTATTACTGATACAGTAATACTATTTAGTTTGTATTAATATTAGTATTACTAATTAATAATACATTACAATTTAGTTAGTATTACTGTTAGTATTACCAATACAGTAATACAATAGAATTCAGTTAGTATTACTGTTAGTATTACCAATACAGTAATACAATACCATTCAGTTAGTATTACTGTTAGTATTACCAATACAGTAATACAATACAATTCAGTTAGTATTACTGTTAGTATTACCAATACAGTAATACAATACCATTCAGTTAGTATTACTGTTAGTATTACCAATACAGTAATACAATACAATTCAGTTAGTATTACTGTTAGTATTACCAATACAGTAATACAATACAATTTATACCAATAAAATGATGTCAAACTTATATAAGAGTAATATATGAGAAAACAATGGAATCATTTTTAATAAATCTCTGAAGAAATGTACTAAAATTATATATATCTATATATCTAAAACAGAGAATGTCTGTCTGTCTGACTCCCTAAAACTCGAGAACTACCCAACCGGTTGTTTTCAAACTTTACGCATGTAATACTTATGGTCCTGTGAGTGTTTTGAGCAAAAAGTATTTCTAATTTTCAATGCCCTAGGGACCGCATTAGGCGATTTAGCGATCTCTCTCTATGATTCTTAGCCTTTCTTTTTAGATAGATACATAGATATAACACTGCGCTCTTATAATACCTGTCTGTGTGTCTGGCTGTCTACGAAGGGGCGTCTAGGCCAGCGAATATGGTAAGTCCAGGTCCAGGAACGAATCACAAGATCCCAGACTTTACTCGCTTACCAAGTGTGGGTTGAACTCATCGAATCGGACCAAGGAAACAATGTTTCCATTGGGTTTTTTTCCCCCAATAGTTGATACTATCTACTGGTCGCAACTCCGGGTAGAAGGAGCAACGTGAAATAAAGTGTCTTGCTCAAGGACATAACGCATCGCCCGGTCTGGGAATCGAACTCACAACCTCATGATTTTGAATCCAATTCTCTAACCATAAAGTTATGCGCCATCACATTTAAATAGGAACCCTTTAAAATGGGAGGTTTTGTTACATAGAACAAGGGTCAGTTTTGGCTAGGTTGGCATCAAAGAGGTTAAATAAGAACCCTTTAAAATGGGAGGTTTTGTTTCATAGAACAAGGGTCAGTTTTGGTTAGGTTGGTATAAAAGAGGTTAAATAAGAACCCTTTAAAATGGGAGGTTTTGTTTCATAGAACAAGGGTCAGTTTTGGTTAGGTTGGTATAAAAGAGGTTAAATAAGAACCCTTTAAAATGGGAGGTTTTGTTTCATAGAAAAAGGGTCAGTTTTGGTTAGGTTGGTAACAACAGGGTGAAACAGGAACCCTTTAAAATGGGAGGTTTTGTTTCATAGAACAAGGGTTAGTTTTGGTTAGGTTGGTAACAACAGGGTTAAACAGGAACCCTTTAAAATGGGAGGTTTTGTTTCATAGAACAAGGGTCAGTTTTGGTTAGGTTGGTAACAACAGGGTTAAACAGGAACCCTTTAAAATGAGTGGTTTTAATTATTAGAACCAAAGCTAGTTTGTCTGTTTTTTACTAAAGTTACTATGAAAGGGGTTGAATAAGAACCCTTTAAAATGGCTAGCTTTGTTACATAGAACCTGAGCTGATTTGTGGGGGCTTTTTTGGAGGGGAGGGGGGCAGATTGATATCATAAGGGTTGAGACAGTTATGTATATGAATGACAGATTTAGCTGCTGCTTCTAGCAGATCAGGTTAGAGACAGATAGATAAATAGATAGACAGATAGATAGATTGACAGATATATAAATAGACTGATTTCTGTTTATTTGCCACTAGGGCACAAAAGAAAGGGACATGTACATGGGTGGGGGGATATATAAATAGACTGACAGAGAGACAGAGAGATAGATGGTCAGAGAGACAGAGAGATAGATGGTCAGAGAGACAGAGAGATAGACAGATGGTGAGACAGACAGATAGATAGACAGACAGATGGTGAGACAGACAGACATACAGACAGACAGACAGCCAGCCAGCCATATGGCCAGACAGACAGACAGTTCCATTGATTCACCACCAGCTTGTCTGTGTATGTATGTAGATAGATTTATACGGTAGCTAAATATAGATAAACGCAGCACACAGATCAATAGAGTGACCGGCAAGAGAAGAGTTTGATGGCTTTGGAGTTGGACGGAATAAAGGAGAGGAGGCAGAGATAAGATCTAGAGTTGTAAGCCAAACATTTAAATTATAAAAATATATTTGAATATGTAACTAAATCATCAGACTGTAAAATAGACATAGACATTAAATTAAACTGGAGATATTGAAAGATTCACACTGGACTCTCCTCTAAATCTCTCTTGGGGAGGGTATATGTGTGTGGGCGTGTGGGTGTGTATATATGTGTGTGCGTGTGTGTGTGTATATATATGTGTGTGTGCATGTGTGTGTGTATATATATGTGTGTGTGCGTGTGTGTGTGTGTATATATGTGTGTGTGCATGTGTGCGTGTGTGTGTATATGTGTGTGTGCGTGTGTGTGTGTATATATGTGTGTGTGCGTGTGTGCGTGTGTGTGTATATGCGTGTGTGTGTGTATATATGTGTGTGTGCGTGTGTGTGTATATATATATGTGTGCGTGTGTGTGTGTATATATATGTGTGTGTGCGTGTGGGTGTGTATATATGCGTGTGTGTGTGTGTATATATTAGTGTGTGTGTGTGTGTGTGTGTGTATATATATGTGTGTGTGCGTGTGTGTGTGTATATATATATGTACGTGCGTGTGTGTGTGTATATATGTGTGTGCGTGTGTGTGTGTGTGTGTATATATATGTGTGTGTGTGCGTGTGTGTGTATATATATATGTGTGTGTGCGTGTGGGTGTGTATATATATGTGTGTCTGTGGTGTATATGTATATATATATATATGGAGGCACATGGCTTAGTGGTTAGAGCATTGGCCTTGCAATCGAAAGGTTGTGAGTTCAATTCTCAGACCGGGTGATGTGTTGTTTCCTTGAGCAAGACACTTTATTTCACATTGCTCCAGTTTACTCAGCTGTAGAAATGAGATGATAGGGACTGGGGTCCCTATCATTCCACTGCAAAGTGGTCGTGGAGGTGCCACGGAAAAAAAAGCACCCAGCACTCACTGTAAATGAGGTTGGTGTTAGGAAGGGCATCCAGCTGTAGAAATCAAGCCAGAATCAGTTCCCATCCCACCCTTGCAAGCAGAGAAAAGCGGACGTAAAAATATATATATGTGTGTGGGTGTCTATGTGTATATATATGTGTGTTTGTGGTGTATATGTGTGTATATATATATATATGTGTGTGGGTGTCTATGTATATATATATATATATATATATATATATATATATATATATATATATATATATATATATATATATATATATATATTTACAATATTAAATAAATGGAAAACTATATTTATAAAACCATATTTATTTCATTATATATATTTCGGGGATATCATATTAACAATATGCTATGCCTTCATCAGACAAAATACAATATAAACAGTTTTATAGATAAATATATTCGACATACCGTAATAAACATCGACTTCATTTGAAGAGTTTATTACGGTATGTCGAATATATTTATCTATAAAACTGTTTATATTGTATTTTGTCTGATGAGGGCATAGCATATTGTTAATATGATATCCCCGAAATATATATAATGAAATAAATATGGTTTATAAATATATATATATACAGAACTCCTGTATGCTGATGACCTCGCACTCATAGCTGAATCTATGGTAGAACTAGAGAATAAATTCCAAACCTGGAAGCAGGGACTAGAGAGAAAGGGCCTCAAAGTCAACATGACAAAGACTAAGGTCCTTATAAGTAGACGAGAAAACAGAACCCAGATCCCCTCAGGGAAATGGCCTTGCTCAGTATGTAGGAAAGGTGTAGGTAGGAACTCCATTCTCTGCCCCAAATGCAAACAATGGGTACACAAGAGATGTAGCGGGATCTCAGGAAGCTTACTTAAGAATGTAGGATTCACATGCAGCAGCTGTGCTGAAACAGCAAGCAAACAGCCACAGGAAACAAGTACCACCAATCTCTGGGAGGGCCCTGTAGAAACAGTAGACAGCTTCTGCTACCTAGGTGACCGAATTAGCAGCGGAGGTGGGTGCTCAGAAAGTACAATAACTAGGGTAAGAACGGGATGGAAGAAGTTTAGGGAACTACTACCACTGCTAGCTGCAAAAGGCTTCTCCCTCAGAATGAAAGGCAGACTGTATGATGCGTGTATCCGAACAGCGATGTTGCATGGTAGTGAGACCTGGGCGCTGAAGGTGGAAGACTTACGTAGATTAGAGAGAAACGAAGCCTGCATGCTCCGATGGATGTGTAACAGTAATATACGTGAACGACAAAGCATAAAGGAATTGAGAGAGAGACTGAGCATAAGAGGAATCAAATGCTGCGTGCAGGAGAGGCGGTTACGCTGGTATGGACACGTGATGCGTATGAAGGATGACAGCTGCATAAAAAGGTGCAGAGCACTAGAAGTTGATGGAAACCGCGGAGTGGGGAGACCCAAGATGACTTGGGATGAGGTGATAAAAGCCGACCTTACCCAACTACACCTCTCAAAGTCAATGACACACGACCGTGACTTCTGGCGTCACGCAGTAATACAGGGTACCCGACCTCCCATGGGTACATGCTGAAGCATATAAACAATATGCCCCCCCCCCCCCACCGCAAGGTGGTCGTGGAGGTGCCACGGCAAAAAAGCACCCAGCCCACACTGTAAAGTGGACGTGTAGGCGCCACGAAAAAGTACCCAGCACTCACTGTAAATGAGGTTGGTGTTAGGAAGGGCATCCAGCTGTAGAAATCAAGCCAGATCAGTTCCTGTATGAGCCAGGCATGGTCAGCCGACCAGACACTGCCCACAACAGGACAACCCGTCTAACCCATGCTAGCGTGGAAGAACGGACGTAAAACGGTGATGATGATGATGATGATGATATATATATATATATGTGTGTGTGTGTGTGTGTGTGTGTGTGTGTGTGTGTGTGTGTGTGAAGTATTTGGATATGACTTCACCAGGAATTACGGGACCACACACATATATAAATATAATACCAGTCAAATACTGGGGTCAATTCTTCCTCTATATCTCTCTCACTTCCATTATTTCAACCTCTCTCGGGGGCGGTGGTTTGGCAGTATCGGTAGAGGGTCGGACAACATGCTCTGCAGCACAGAGTTACGCCCCTTTCTGATCCGAGTTCAAATCCCGCCCAGGTTAACTTTGCCTTTTCCACCTTACAGGGTCAATAAAATAAAGTACCAGTAATGCACTGGGATAATTGCTGGCCTTGTGCCAGAAGTAGAAACAATTATTTCAATCTCTCTATCTCCTTCTCTGGAAGAAATCTGCTGTATTCAGACCTGGGGAGGGGATGGGCCCCACCAGGTTTTAAAAAATGCTCAAGAAACACAGTATGTCAACATGGCGCCCCCACGACTCCATCAGGAATTACAGGACTGGGGAGGGGATGGGCCCCACCAGGTTTTAAAAAATGTCCAAGAAACACAGTATTTCAACATGGCGCCCCCACGACTCCATCAGGAATTACAGGACTGGGGAGGGAATGGGCCCCACCAGGTTTTAAAAAATGTCCAAGAAACACAGTATTTCAACATGGCGCCCCCACGACTCCATCAGGAATTACAGGACTGGGGAGGGAATGGGCCCCACCAGGTTTTAA
>OZ024763.1:17392488-17394988 GCA_964016885.1 Eledone cirrhosa | reverse complement strand
CCTTCCCTCTCCAGGCCTGACTACAGCAGATTTCTTACAGAGAAAGATAGAAAGTGAGAGAGAGAGGAAATGAGAAAGAGATATAGAGGAAGAATCAACCCCAGTACTTGACTGGTACTTTTGTTTATCAACCTAGAAAGGATGAAGGGCAAAGTTGACTTCGGAGGGATTTGAACTCAGAGAGTACCATAAAGTATTCTATCTGATGTTCTGACTTGGACAAATTGTCACCTAGAATGTAATATAACAATACTAAATAGATCGCAGTCTATGACTGGTATTTTATTTTATCAAACTGAGAGGAATGAAAGTAAAGTTATGTGGATCTTTCTTTATAATAATAATAATAATGAAATTATTGTGTAAAGTGCTCAGGTGCACTACAACTCGTCAAAGGTGTATGTATAGTACATAGAATAATTGTTTCTACTTTAGGCACAAGGCCAGCAATTACCCTGTGCATTACAGGTACTTTATTTTATCGACCCCGTAAAGATGAAAGGCAAAGTCAACCTCGGCGGGATTTGAACTCAAATCGTAAAGGGACGTAACTATGCTGGATAGTACATAGAATAATACACAAATGTCATGGAAGTACATGTGTGTATGTGTTAGCTGTAGTGTTGGCGTATCTCGGGAAGCATGGAGGCCTTAAAGGATGCAGTGTCTTGACAGCTAACAACTGATGCAGGTAGTTTGTTCCATGCTTCAGCAACTCTGAGCGTGAAAAAATGTTTCCGAAAGTCATGGGAACTGTGCTGTTTTCTTACTTTGTGGGCATGCCCACGTGTGTTAGACACATGGAGATCAAAAAGGTACTCAGGGTTGTTGTTGGCAACATGGTTAACAATTTTGTGGGTGTTTACCAAGTCAGTTGCCAGGCGTCGGAGCTTCAATGTATCCATGCCCAGGGAAGCAAGGCGTTCAGAGTATGGTAGATGCCTGATGGAGGGTATTCGCTTGGTTGCACGTCTCTGAACAGTTTCCAGGCGGTCAATGTTCTGAGCAAGATAGAGGTTCCAGACTGGTGATGCAAATTCTAAGTGTGGCCGCACCATAGCCATGTACAGCCTTAAATAGATAGCTGGAGAGCGGCTGACAAAGGTCTTGCTGAGTGATGCTAAGACACCCTCGGCCCTCTTGACAATTTTAGAGACGTGCTTCGTCCAACGCAAATCGCTGCTGATCGTAATGCCCAGGTCACGTTCACAAGAAGACTTCTTGATATTAGTGCTGTGGAGGGAGTATGTGGACACTGGGTTTTTACTCCCAAAATGCATGGTGGTGCACTTGTCCACAGCTAGCTTGAGTTGCCAGTCTGAGATCCATTGTTGCATTGTGTCCAGGTCAGACTGCAAGCAAGGTCTATAGTGTTAAGGATCTGTCCTTTTTATCTCAAGGTACAGCTTAATTCCATTTACATTTAGAATGTAATATAACAATACCAGTCATAGACCACAGTCTATGACTGGTATTATATTTTATCAAACTGAGAGGAATGAAAGTAAAGTTATGTGGATCTTTCATTATAATTCCATTTACATTTAGAATGTAATAGAACAATACTAAATTTTCTTTGTTTCACGGTGGTGGTGGTGATGGTGATAATGATGATGATAATGGGGTACTACTAATGCTGGTGCTGGTGATGGTGGTGGTCGTGATGATAATGATGGTGATGGCGGTGGTAGTGGTGAGATAAAGATGGTGTTGGTGGTGGTGGTGGTAGTGGTGACATAAAGATGGTGATGGCGGTGGTAGTGGTGACATAAAGATGGCGGTGGTAGTGGTGACATAAAGATGATGATGGTGGTGACATAATGATGGTGATGGCGGTGGTGACATAATGATGGTGATGGTGGCGGTGGTGACATAATGATGGCGGTGGTGGTGGTGACATAATGATGGTGATGGTGGTGGTGGTGACATGGTGATGGTGGTGGTGGTGACATAATGATGGTGATGCTGGCGGTGGTGGTGACAATGATGGTGATGATGGCGGTGGTGGTGACATAATGATGGTGATGGCGGCGGTGGTGGTGACATAATGATGGTGATGGTGGTGGTGGTGGTGGTGGTGACATAATGATGGTGATGGCGGCGGTGGTGGTGACAATGGAGATAATAGTTTTTAAATTTTAATAATTTCTAAAGTTAAACCAACTTCAACAGTTGAAACAAAAGATCTACCATTGATGAGATTATAGAATTTTAATTATACAATATGTCCGCATGAATATATATATATATATATATATATATACACATGCATATATATATATATATATACACACATACAAACACACACACACATATATATATATATATATATATAATTATAAAGTAAGAAGAATCATACATACTTGTGAAAAAGTATGTGTGTATATATACATGTATATGTATATATGCACATATATGTGTGTACCTCTCATTATATATACACACACACATATATATACACACACACACAAACACACACATATATATATATATATATACA
>OZ024763.1:17372488-17382488 GCA_964016885.1 Eledone cirrhosa | reverse complement strand
AAGTGGTGGATAGCTTCCGGTACCTAGGAGATCAGATTAGCATGGGAGGAGGGTGTTCCGAGGCCATAGTATCTAGAATAAGGACGGGTTGGAAGAAGTTTAGGGAGCTGCTTCCTCTGTTGACGAAGAAGGGTTTCTCCCTGCGTACGAAAGGCCGGTTGTATGATGCCTGTGTGAGGAGCGCGATGCTGCATGGTAGTGAGACATGGGCAGCTACCGCAGAAGATATGCGATGGCTGGAGAGAAATGAGGCAAGCATGCTCCGTTGGATGTGCAGTGTAAATGTGCATGAACGACCCAGCATAAATGTGTTGAGAGAGAAACTGTGTCTGAGAGGGATAGAATGTAGTGTACGGGAGAGGAGACTGAGGTGGTATGGACATGTGATGCGCATGGAGGATGACCGATGGGTGAAGAAGTGCCAGGAAATGCCAGTTGAAGGAAGACGTGGTAGAAGTAGACCACGAAAAACATGGGCGGAGGTGGTGAGAACAGACCTCAGATCATTGAAGCTCACGGTGGAGATGACGAGGGACCGTGACGAGTGGAGAGACGCTGTGCTGAATAAGGCCCGTCCCACCCTTGCAAGCAGGGAAAAGCGGACGTAAAATGATGATGATGATAATGATATATATATATATAGTAATAATAATAAATTTGAAGACTAAAATCCAAAGAGGGCTCGATAAGGAAAATATATATCAAATATATAAAAAAACGTAGAGCAAATATTTATTAAATTAACAGATCCCGTTAAGGGTGAAAGCAGCGATCCTTTGCTTAAACTTTAATCTGTTAAATTAATAAATATATATATACCTATATATATATATATATATATATATATATATATATACCTATATATATATACATACCTAAATATATATTTACATATACATACCTATATATATATATATATATACATATACATACCTATATATATATATACATATACATACCTACATATGGAGGCATATGGCTTAGTGGTTAGAGCATTGGCCTTGCAATCGAAAGGTTGTGAGTTCAATTCTCAGACCGGGTGATGTGTTGTTTCCTTGAGCAAGACACTTTATTTCACATTGCTCCAGTTTACTCAGCTGTAGAAATGAGATGATAGGGACTGGGGTCTCTATCATTCCACTGCAAAGTGGTCGTGGGGGTGCCACGGCAAAAAAAGCACCCAGCACTCACTGTAAATGAGGTTGGTGTTAGGAAGGGCATCCAGCTGTAGAAATCAAGCCAGAATCAGTTCCCGTCCCACCCTTGCAAGCAGGGAGAGAGCGGACGTGGAATGATGATGATGATGATGATGATGATGATGATGATGATACAGACACATACACATATATATATGACAACCTTCCTAGTGTTGGTCCTCTATATGATAAACACACCCAGTACACTCTGTAAAGTGGTTGGTGATAGGAAGGCATCCAGCTTTAAAAAGACCCAGCCAAATCTGTGACCCCATTCGGAGCCTGCTACGGAATGGCTCATCCTGATTTTTCGATGTGAACAACCCGTGTGATACATGGGCAAGCATGGAAAAATGGATGTAAAATGGTGATGATGATGATTATATATACATATATATATATATATATATATATATATATATATATTATATATATATATATATCGCAATCGTAAGGTTGTGAGTTCGATTGCTGGACCAGGCGATGCGTTATGTCCTTGAGCAAGACACTTTATTTCACGTTGCTCCTTCTACCTGGAGTTGCGACCGATAGATAGTACTAGCAATTGGAAAGACCAACGGAAACATTGTTCCCTCGGTCCGATTTGACGAAAGTCGATCGTTCCTATTATATATATATATATATTTTCAGGTCTCTACAAAGGTCCGACTTCCACACCGATCTCAAGCTGTGGCACGCCGCCCAGGCCTTGCTCTTCCTCTCAACCACATCATCTTCCGTATTCCCAATCTTTGCTCCCAAATACAGACCTGAAAATCCGCCTCTTCATTGCTGTAGTGGAGTCTGTGCTGCTGTACGGGTCTGAGACTTGGACACTGACCAAGAAACTCACCCAGATGGTGGATTGGTGCTACACGAGAATGCTGAGGATGGCTCTGAACATTAATCAGTATACACTGAGGATGAAAAACTCAGAACTGTATGGGAGCCTCCCAAAAGTCAGCTCAAAAGTGACACAGAGGAGACTGAGGTTGGCTGGACATGCTCACCGACATCCAGAGTTGACATTGCACTCAGTGCTCCTTTGAGAGCCCCTACATGGACACACTAGAAGAGGAAGACCAAGGTTAACGTATGTTGATGCCCTAAGGACAGACACTGGTCTGTTGGAGATGCAGGACATGGCAGCGATAATGAGGGACAGAGACCGCTGGAGAGAGCTCGTCCATGGATCTCGGGAATTTTACCCACCTTAGAATAGAATAGAATATATATATATATATATATATTTATATATATAATATTATAATGAAATGACAGGAGGCTGGATTTGTGTAAATCCTTGAAAGGTTTATTATACTATGATCATTTCAATTCCGTATGAATCCGGTGATATCAGGTATTCGAAATATAATATGTGAATGTAATAGATAAAATCCATAGGGCTGAAAATCAAGGACGCGAGGGCGACCGCCATCCACCATCTTCTACCTTTGCCGGTCGCCCTTCTACCTTTGCCGGACAGCCCCATGGATTTTATCTATTACATCACGTATTATATTTCGAATACCTGATGATATCACTGGATTCATACGGGACCCGGTCATTGAAATGATCATAGTATAATAAACCTTTCAAGGATTTACACAAATCCAGCCTCCTGTCATTTCATTATAATATTTAACTCCGTAATAGCACCACCAACTACAAAAACAAAGACGGTTGAACTGCTTTGCGTTGAGTACTCTCTATATTATTACATTGCGATTGATCATACGGAATTGACCAGCTCTATCCAGTGGTGAACCTCAAACCTGAATATATATATATATATATAGGCACATAGCTTAGTGGTTAGAGCATTAGTCTTGCAATCGAAAGGTTGTGAGTTCCATTCTCAGACTGGGTGATGTGTTATTTCCTTGAGCAAGACACTTTATTTCACATTGCTCCAGTTTACTCAGTTGTAGAAATGAGATGATAGGGACTGGGGTCCCTATCATTCAACTGCAAAGTGGTCGTGGAGGTGCCACGGCAAAAAAGCAGCCAGCCCACCCTGTAAAGTGGTCGTGGAGGTGCCACGGCAAAAAAAAATGAGGTTGGTGTTAGGAAGGGCATCCAGCTGTAGAAATCAAGCCAGAATCAGTTCCCATCCCACCCTTGCAATCAGGGAAAAGCGGACGTAAAAATGAAATGAAATGAAATGAATATATATATATATAACAAAGGAATTGTGGTAAGGAACCAGATGGACCATAACGCACCAGAGTACTCAATACTTAGGGTAGTAGATAGGGAAATAGGAAAAAGTATGACCCCGACGGCATAGCTCAAGCCGTTTCGATGTCTATTTCTGGACTTCGTCCAGAAATAGCCGTCGAAATGGCTTGAGCTCGTAGCTGTCGGGGTCATACTTTTTCCTATAGATATATATATATATAATTACACCAGTGACATAAACAGGTACTTAAGTTTCGTTGGATACTGGACCCCAACTCATTCAATCTGTCATAAGAAGAATAAAAATGTATTTCTATTATGACAGGCTGAATGAGTTAGGGTCCAGAACCCAACAAAACTTAAGTACCTGTTTATGTCACTGTTGTAATTATTTATACTAAACTCGTGTCTTGCTCAAGGAAACAACACATCACCCGGTTTGAGAATTGAACTCACAACCTTTCGATTGCAAGGCCAATCCTCTAACCACTAAGCCATGTGCCTCCATATATATATATGTAAAAGTTCTATTTAAATTGTTGGGATACAACAAGCAAATATTTTTATAACTGATATAAAGCACTCAGCAAATAATTGGAGTAAAAATTTGATATTAACAAATGGAAACTATATTTATAAAACCATATTTATTTCATTATACATATTTCAAGGACACCAAGTTAAATTATGGTGTGCTTTCATCAGATAAAATATAATATAGAGCAGTTTTATAAATAAATATTGACATACCCTTAAAGAATGCAACCATTACTGTTGGAAGCTCCTGGACAGTAATGGTTGCATTCTTTAAGGGTATGTCAATATTTATTTATAAAACTGCTCTATATTATATTTTATCTGATGAAAGCACACCATAATTTAACATGGTGTCCTTGAAATATGTATAATGAAATAAATATGGTTTTATAAATATAGTTTCCATTTGTTAATATCGTATATATATATATATATATATATATATATATATATATATATATATATATATATATAATAATATATAAATTCAAAAGATGGTTAAAAGAGTTCCATGTATTTTATTATGCGCATTTCAAAAACAAATATCATCATGTAATAACATTTGCGTTTTCATCAGATAAGATAGGGAGACATGATATGAAGGTTAAAAAACACTTGTGAATAGTGCAGTTTTAAATCAACATATTGCACTATTCACAAGTGTGTTTTAACCTTCATATCATGTCTCACTATTTTATCTGATGAAAATGCAAATGTTATTGCATGATGATATTTGTTTTTGAAATGCGCATAATAAAATACATGGAACTCTTTTAACCATCTTTTGATCTTATATATTATTATTTATACTCCAGTCCTACAAATTGTAGAGTGCTTCTTATCCGATATCTGCATTGCTTTATTGTACTACAATAAAACTCACCTCCTATATATATATATATATATATATATATATATATATACATGTGTAATAGTAATATACGTGAACGACAAAGCATAAACGAACTAAGGAAAAAATTAGAAATAAGAGGGATCAGATGTTGTTTACTAGAGAGAAGGCTACGTTGGTATGGTCACGTGATGCGCATGAAGGACGATAGCTGTATAACAAAGTGCAGGGCAATAAAGATAGACGGTAGCCACGGAATAGGCAGACCCAGAAAAACCTGGGACGAGCTGATAAACTCCGACCTCACACAGTTACACCTCACCAAGACAATGTCACTGGACCGAGACCTTTGGCGGTACTCAGTAATAGAGAAGACCCGCCTTACCTAAATACAAAGTAAAACCTACTACAGTCAGTAGGCATCTCTAACAAAATACACCCCCGTCCCACCACCTCCACCCCATCCACACCGCCCCCTCTATGTAAAGTTATGTTGGTGCCACACATCCAGGCCGAAACAAATGAGATCGTGTAGGTGTCACGACAAAAAAACACACAGTCCACGCTGTAATGTGGCCATGTAGGCAACACGGTAAAAACCTCCCAGACCCACACTGTAAATGTGGTTGGTGTTAGGAAGGGCATCCAGCTGTAGAAAACCTGCCAGACAGTCCTATGCGAGCAAGACAATCACTCTTGCCTCAAGTGGGAAAACCCCCGTCCAAACCCATGCAAGCGTGGAACATGGACGTTAAACGATGATGATGATGATGATGATGATGTATATATATATACACATATCTACATACATATAAACTCTATAGGCACGGCAGTTCTGTCAGATGGAGCTGCCCATAGTGCACACAGAGTGACAAAACTGTTTTACACACTCTCGTCAATTGCCCGAGTATTGCTGACTTAAGGTGTTATGTCAAACAACTATGTATTTAAATCAGGCATGGGCAACCTTTTTCGAGAAGCGGGCCGCATGAGATATGGCTCAACATCAGGTGGACCACAAGCGCTAATTTACATTCGTGCCCGCATTAAAAACAAAGGGTGGTAACTCAGGCTGTTTTGATTTGTTTCTTCAAAATTCGTACACGTTGTTTTCCTCGACCATAAAAATGATAGAAAGATAAATTACGACTGAAAAGTTAGGGTAAAGAAATCAGAAAGATTTCAGATCCGGCTATCGACCGAGTCCATAGTGAAGATATCGCCCCCACCACCGTCTTCTTCTGGCCAGGAAGAGCAGGCAATATTCCTCTGTTTGATAGCTGTAGCGAAAGAAGGTGGGTGGTGGACACAGACTGAAAGGTCTGAGGATAGACACCTTCCTATTTGGTCAAGTCCTCGTCAACTTTTTCAAGTTCCATTTGTAAAGGAAGATAAGGGTGGAGAGAGAAATGCTGCCCAGCCCCAGAACATTTTTCAAAATGTGGATAATTGTTGTGAGAATGGCCCATGTGAATGGGCCCACTCTCAACGAGCGCCTGTGGGCTGATAAGATGGAGGGAGAGAGGGGCACCTTCTGGGGTGCTTTTGAAGATGAGGGCGGGTTGGGTTTTGTGGGGTTTGTAACATCACCCCTGTGTGGTCCCCCCCCCCCCCCTAATAGGGAATTCTATTGTCGATATTTTATATTTTTCGTTTATTCGTTTTGTTAATTTTTTTTACAGGATTGCATGTAAACCCCCCCCCCCCCCACTGTCCCCATCTTTGTATTGTCCCCCACATGCCAGCCCTTGTGGCCAATAAATGAAATCATTATTATCATTATGACTATATTAGGGCGGTGGATTGGCAGTATCGGTAGAGGGTCGGACGCCATGCTTTGACACATAGAGTTACGGCCCTTGCCATTCTGAGTTCAAATCCTGCCGAGGTTAACTTTACCTTTCATCCTTACGTGGCCGATAAAATAAAGTACCAGTAATGCACTGGGTAATTGCTGGCCTTGTGCCAAAAGTAGAAACAATTATTATCATTAAGACTATTATTTCTTATTCTTGCTGGAGAAAGATTCAGTTTATAATTATTTCAGATGGTAGCTATAGCTATATTTTACCATTTTGGTATCCTTTTCCCAAGCTTAGAAACTCCCCAAACACTCCAAACACCCTACCAAAAAAATAACAACAACATCAACAATAATAGTAATAATAATAATAATAATAACAAAATTATTAAAAAGAAATTTTGATGTAAAAATATACAAATATACACTAAAATAAAATCAACATTTTATGAAAAACCCCCAAAACACCAAAAAAACAATACCAGGATATTTTATAATCTATATTTAACTATTTTAAAATATTTTTCTATTGTTATTATTATTTTTATTATTTTTTGGTTTTGTGTCTTTAAGAGAACGCCTAGAGGCTATCTGAATACAGCAGAAATGCCAATGGCACAAAATGTTTAAGTAAATGTTATTATACAAATTTAAAATAAAAATTATCTATCACCAAAAAATGTTTTTTTTTTGTTTTTCAGGGTGGTGGTGGTGGTGGTGGGGGGGGAATTTGTACAATTTCAAAACTTTACTGACTTGTGATAGAGTGAGAGTGAAGTGGAGAGAAGGGAATGGTGGGGAGAGGAATAGAGAGAGGAATAGAAAGAGAGAGCGAGAGAAATGATGGGAGAGAGAGAGCGAGAGAAATGATGGGAGAGAGAGAGAGGAATAGAGAGAGAGAGAGAGAGAGAGAGAGAGAGAGAGAGAGAGAGAGAGAGAGAGAGAGAGAGAGAAGAGAGAAAGTGAGAATAAAATACTGAATTCTGCTGGATGAAGAAATAATTGGGTAGTTACAATTTTTCCATTATCATAATGGATATATATATATATATGTGTGTATATATATATATATATATGTGTGTATATATATATATATATGTGTGTGTGTGTATATATATGTATATATATATACACACACACACACATATATGTATATATACGCACACACACACATATATATATATATGTGTGTGTGTGTATATATATATATTTGTAAACATATGTGTGCATGTGTTATGTACAGGAGCATGTATATACATGAATGTATATATATACACCCATGCATGAAAATATATATATACATGGACATAGATATAGATATTGATATACTTTATATATATACATACATATATATATATATACATATACATATATATATATATATATATATATACATATACATATATATATATACATATATATATACATATATATATATATATATATATATATATATATATATATACATATATATATATATATACATATATATATATATATACATATACATATATATATATATATATATATACATATACATATATATATATATACATATATATATATATATACATATATATACATATACATATATATATATATTTATATATATACATATATATATACATACATATATATATTTATACACAT
Source organism: Eledone cirrhosa (assembly GCA_964016885.1). Classification (NCBI taxonomy): domain Eukaryota; kingdom Metazoa; phylum Mollusca; class Cephalopoda; order Octopoda; family Eledonidae; genus Eledone; species Eledone cirrhosa. The sequence continues at coordinate 17,374,273 of OZ024763.1, read as the reverse complement.
ATATATATATATATATATACAGTGAAAGAGATATACATATATATCTATACATATATATATATATATATATATATATATATATATACATACATATATATATACATATATATACATATATATATATATATATATATATATATACACATATATATATATATACAGTGAGAGAGATATGTAAAACCTCGAGCGCTGCATATATATATATGTACTTATATATAATATATATAAGTACATATACATAATTGTGTGTGTTTTAACAAGACCCCGATACTGTGCATGATTGGGAAAATCACAAGAACATCCAATTTCTCAATATTTCCAAACACAGTATGCTCCATTATAGACAGAAAAAACCTCACCAAAAATGATTTCTTGGCACACTCAGCATTTATATACATAACGAAAGTCTCTCTCAAGTCTGGCAGCTCATCAGGCTGATGCTTTTCACAGTTTCCTTGGATAGAGTACAAAACTTCCCCCTGGAAAGGACACCAGTCCATCTCAGGGTTAAAGCCTGTCTGGAACCTGGAAACTAATCAGGCCATTGCTTACCCCAGTTTCCTTGTTGTAAAGTGACTGAGAGTACAAAACTTCCTCCTGGAAAGGACACCAGTCCATCTCAGGGTTAAAGCCTGTCTGGAACCTGGAAACTAATCAGGCCATTGCTTACCCCAGTTTCCTTGTTGTAAAGTGACTGAGAGTACAAAACTTCCTCCTGGAAAGGACACCAGTCCATCACGTGATTAAACTCCCAGCTATAGCTGGTACTTATTTTCAGCTGAGTATACTGGAGAAACATGAAGTGAAGTGTTTTGCCCAAGAACACAACACATAAACATCCCAGTCCAGAAATCCAATCCACAACATTATGATACCAAGTCCAATACCTTAACCATTTAGCCACAGGACTCCATATACATATATAATCATCATTTTATGTCCGCTTTTTCCCTGCTTGCAAGGGTGGGACGGGAACTGATTCTGGCTTGATTTCTACAGCTGGATGCCCTTCCTAACACCAACCTCATTTACAGTGAGTGCTGGGTGCTTTTTTGACGTGGCACCTCCACGACCACTTTACAGTGGAATGATAGGGACCCCAGTCCCTATCATCTCATTTCTACAGCTGAGTAAACTGGAGCAATGTGAAATAAAGTGTTTTGCTCAAGGAAACAACACATCACCCGGTCTGAGAATTGAACTCACAACCTTTCGATTGCAAGGCCAATGCTCTAACCACTAAGCCATGATAGGAAGAATAATAGGAAGAACTCAATGCAAGGAAGCTGGTAAAATAGCAAAATGCCGTTAATGACAGCGTCAGGTAAAATTTACTTGAAAGGATAAAAATCATTGGCTACAAGTGTATATGTGTGTGTGTTTGTGACAAGAAAGCATTTTTGATGGCGTACAAGGTACAACTTGTCCTGTATCTCCCTGTTTTGTCGTGTCCCAATGTGTACTGGAATGAATTGTATCAGCCTTGATGTACTGAAACTATTGTGATTTTCAGAGGTTGACTGTTTTTCCATTGTCTTAGTCCTGAGGGACTCCTGTTTTGAATATATATATATATATATTCAAATATCTGTGAAGGCGTGTGGCTGAGTGGTTAGAGAATTGGATTCACAATCTTGAGGTTGTGAGTTCGATTCGTGGACCGGGCGATGCGTTATGTCCTTGAGCAAGACACTTTATTTCACGTTGTTCCTTCTACCTGGAGTTGCGACCGATAGATAGTATTAGCAACTGGAAAGACCGACGGAAACATTGTTTCCTCGGTCC
>OZ024763.1:17367488-17369988 GCA_964016885.1 Eledone cirrhosa | reverse complement strand
ATATATATAGTAATAATAATAACTGTGAAGACTAAAATCCGAAGAGGCTTGTTAAGGATAATATATATATATATACGATATTAATAAATGGAAACTATATTTATAAAACCATATTTATTTCATTATACATATTTCAGGGATACCAAATTAAATTATGGTATGCCTTCATCAGACAAAATACAATATATAACAGTTTGACTATCCGGATGACTTCCAAAAACAATGGTTGCATTTTAATAGGGTACGTCAAAGCTTATTTGTAAAACTGTTATATATTGTATTTTGTCTGATGATGGCATACCATAATTTAATTTGGTATCCCTGAAATATATATAATGAAATAAATATGGTTTTATAAATATAGTTTCCATTTATTAATATCGTATATCTACTCCAAATACTTGTCGAGTGCTTTATATCAGTTATAAAAATGTTTACTTGTTGTATCCCAACAATTTTAAATAGAACTTTTGCATATATATATATATATATATAATATATATTATATATATATATATAAATATATAAAACTATAGAGCAAATATTTATTAAAATAACAGATTAAAGTTTAAGCAAAGAATCGCAGCTTTCACACTCAACAGGATTCTGAAAGATATATATATATATATATATATAAAATATATATATAAATGGAATAGGCATTTTAATACGAGAGGAAATGTAATAGTACCACTGATGATGTCATAGGTGTATGATGAAAGAACTTTGATAGACTATATATATATATATTTATATCATATTATATATAGAGTTATAAACTCAAATAGTCTTTTACAATTAAATAGCTCAAAGAAAGGAATATTTCTGAGCCGTATAATACAAATGAATATATGATAGGGATAAACACTGATACAAGTATACAAGTGTTTGCATTGCAAATGACCAAGTTAGCTAGATTGAAAAATACTAATTAAAATAATACGGTTTGCCTGTCTCGATTTAAAATAATAAATCAATAAAAACAAACCTATATTGGCAATAGCCGTGATACCTGGACAAATTTAAATTTCAAATTTTAAATTTGTTTCGCAACAATTAAGTGAAATTTCCTATTCCTGTGCTCTTCTGCAGGTATCCAGTAATTGGTAAGTTTCACTTCAAAATACTTAGGAAGACTGAGAGAAATGTGTTGTTGAACGCACATGTGTCACAGTGTCTAGCACGTCCTATACTCGTGTCGCTAAAAATGCAAACACATGTATACTTGTATCAGTGTTTATCCCTATCATATATTCATTTGTATATATTTATATCTATATTTTTAAATATTTTGTTAACTTCAGTGGAAATTTTATTAAAAATCCTAGTTAACTTTCTTGCATTTGTTGGTGGCGAGAATGTTCTCCAGAAAGCTAACCATGATTTTTTTTTAAACTTTCAACCAAAGTCAACATAGCAAAATTATAAAATTTTAAAATTAAATTGTTGTAGAATACCAACTACAGTTTCCTTTTTTCAAATATACCTAACCTTACCAAGGATCTCACACATTTTCCAATATATATATATATATTTATTATATTTCGAATACCTGATGATATCACCGGATTCATACGGAACCCGGTCATTGAAATAATCATAGTATAATAAACCTTTCAAGGATTTACACAAGTCCCGCCTCCTGTTATTTTATTCATCATCATTCATCATCATTTCATTTTACGTCCGCTTTTTCCCTGCTTGCAAGGGTGGGACGGGAACTGATTCTGGCTTGATTTCTACAGCTGGATGCCCTTCCTAACACCAACCTCATTTACAGTGAGTGCTGGGTGCTTTTTTGCCGTGGCACCTCCACGACCACTTTGCAGTGGAATGATAGGGACCCCCAGTCCTATCATCTCATTTCTACAGCTGAGTAAACTGGAGCAATGTGAAATAAAGTGTCTTGCTCAAGGAAACAACATCACCCGGTCTGAGAATTGAACTCACAACCTTTCGATTGCAAACCCAATGCTCGAACCACTAAGCCATGTGCCTCCATCTGATTATTATCCATCTCCATTTATTATAATATTATATTATATATATATATATATATTGGCTTTTTGCGACAATATTTTCTATACCTTTCATTTATATATATATATATATATATATATATATATATATATATATATATCTGTAATATATATAACAGTGATATATACAGGTATTTAAGTTTTGTTGGGTTTGGCACCCCAACTCATTCAGCCTGTTATAAAAATACCATTTATACTAAACTTGTCCTATGGACTGAGTGCTCTTAGCCTTGAATATTTCAACCAAACTTTTACATCAGTATATATATATATATATATATATATATGTATGTATGTAAACACATTTGACCTTAAAGAATAAACATTAAAAAAGGCCAAAGAAAAAAATGTGCTCTCCCATTGTTAAGGAAACATATTCAATGGGAAGGAAATATTTCATGTTTTTATCTATTTTAGTAATAAACAGCAAAGTCATCGGTGAATAAAAGCAAAATCTTCTG
>OZ024763.1:17362488-17364988 GCA_964016885.1 Eledone cirrhosa | reverse complement strand
GTGGTTGTCATATCTATGTCACAACCGAAGAGTTCTCCTGACCGATTGTGTGGCACATTTTCTATGACTGGAGGATGTCCTTCCTCTCACTAAAAACTTTACAGAGTGTACTGGGTGGTTGTCATATCTATGTCACAACCGAAGAGTTCTCCTGACCGATTGTGTGGCACATTTTCTATGACTGGAGGATGTCCTTCCTCTCACTAAAAACTTTACAGAGTGTACTGGGTGGTTGTCATATCTATGTCACAACCGAAGAGTTCTCCTGACCGATTGTGTGGCTGACATTTTCTATGACTGGAGGATGTCCTTCCTCTCACTAAAAACTTTACAGAGTGTACTGGGTGGTTGTCATATCTATGTCACAACTAAAGAATCCTCCCGACCCATTGTGTGGCTGGCATTTCTTCTATGGTCAGAGGATGTCCTTCCTCTCACTAAAAACTTTACAGAGTGTACTGGGTGGTTGTCATATCTATGTCACAACTGAAGAGTCCTCCCGACCCATTGTGTGGCTGGCATTTCTTCTATGGTCAGAGGATGTCCTTCCTATCATCAACCACTTCATAGTGAACTGGGTGGTTGTCATATCTATGTCACAACCGAAGAGTTCTCCTGACCGATTGTGTGGCACATTTTCTATGACTGGAGGATGTCCTTCCTCTCACTAAAAACTTTACAGAGTGTACTGGGTGGTTGTCATATCTATGTCACAACCGAAGAGTTCTCCTGACCGATTGTGTGGCACATTTTCTATGACTGGAGGATGTCCTTCCTCTCACTAAAAACTTTACAGAGTGTACTGGGTGGTTGTCATATCTATGTCACAACCGAAGAGTTCTCCTGACCGATTGTGTGGCACATTTTCTATGACTGGAGGATGTCCTTCCTCTCACTAAAAACTTTACAGAGTGTACTGGGTGGTTGTCATATCTATGTCACAACCGAAGAGTTCTCCTGACCGATTGTGTGGCACATTTTCTATGACTGGAGGATGTCCTTCCTCTCACTAAAAACTTTACAGAGTGTACTGGGTGGTTGTCATATCTATGTCACAACCGAAGAGTTCTCCTGACCGATTGTGTGGCACATTTTCTATGACTGGAGGATGTCCTTCCTCTCACTAAAAACTTTACAGAGTGAACTGGGTGGTTGTCATATCTATGTCACAACTAAAGAATCCTCCCATCCCATTGTGTGACCTGTTTTCTAAAGCCAGATGTCCTTCCTATCACCAACAACTTTATACACAATGACGAGCTTCTGATAAGACACTGGTCAACCTGAGGTTATATTAGAGGGAAGACACTGGTCTAAGGTGCCACATGAGGGCAGCAAACTTGAAACCATGTGGTTGTGTTAAGAAATAAACTGCAGCCTATCATATTATAGAGATGTCGAGATGTCAGAAGAGAGAGAGAGGGAGAGAGAGAGGAAGAGGGGGAGCAAGAGATGAAGAGGGGGAGCAAGAGATGAAGAGGGGGAGCAAGAGAGGAAGAGGGGGATACATAGAGAGATAAAAAGGAGAAAGGGAGTGAGATGAGGGAGCGGAGAGATATATAGGGAGGCAGATAGGGAGGGAAAGAGAGAAAGAAGAAGTGAGAGACAGAGAGAGAAATGGACTGTGAGAGGGAGAAAAAGAGAGAAAGAGAAGAGAAAGAGTTAGAGAAAGAGTTAGAGAGAGAGAAAAAAAGTAAAAGGCAGAGATAGAGGGAGAGAGAGGAAGAGTGATAGATAAGGAGAGAGAGAAAGAAAGAGTCAGAGAGAGAGAGAGTGTAGGGGGAGAGAGAAAGAGCGAGAGCGAGAGTGATGAGAGAAAAAAAGAGAGAGAGAGAAAGAGAGAGGAGAGAGAGAGTAGGGAGAGAGAGAGAGACAGTAATGAGAGAAAAAAGAGAGAGAGAGAGAGAGAGAGAGAGAGAAAGTAAGATAGAGAGAGAGAGAGTAAGAGAGAGAGAGAGAGAGTAGGAGAGAGAGTAAGATATATATATAGAGAGAAAGTAGGAGAGAGAGAGAAAGTAAGATAGAGAGAGAAAGTAGGAGAGAGAGAGAAAGTAGGATAGAGAGAGAGAGAGTAGGAGAGAAAGTAGGATAGAGAGAGTAGGAGAGAGAGTAAGATATATATATAGAGAGAGACAGTAGGAGAGAGAGAGAAAGTAAGATAGAGAGAGAGAGAGTAGGAGAGAGAGTACGATATATATATATAGAGAGAGAGAAAGTAAGAGAGAGAGAGAGAGAGAGAGAAAGTAAGAGAGAGAGAGAGAGAGAAAGTAAGAGAGAGAGTGAATTACATCTCTCCACCTTGTCATTTCTAATATAACTTTACTGTTATGAAACATTAAAATTTCTTTGTTTTACACAAAAGATTTAGACTATCACTGAAACAATTACCAGCTGCCAATCAGGAATGTTCTATGAAAGTGTGTAGGGGAGGGGCTTATAATAAGGATCTACTGTCATGTATAATATATATTCTATATTCACCAGACAAATTTATTCATAT
>OZ024763.1:17349988-17354988 GCA_964016885.1 Eledone cirrhosa | reverse complement strand
CAGATGGATGGAAATAGGACAAAATATCCTGCTTGTGACATATAGGATTACACGGATGGATGGAAATAGGACAAAATATCCTGCTTGTGACATGTAGGATTACACAGATGGATGGAAATAGGACAAAATATCCTGCTTGTGACATGTAGGATTACACGGATGGATGGAAATAGGACAAAATATCCTGCTTGTAACATGTAGGATTACACGGATGGATGGAAATAGGACAAAATATCCTGCTTGTGACATGTAGGATTACACGGATGGATGGAAATAGGACAAAATATCCTGCTTGTGACATGTAGGATTACACGGATGGATGGAAATAGGACAAAATATCCTGCTTGTGACATGTAGGATTACACGGATGGATGGAAATAGGACAAAATATCCTGCTTGTGACATGTAGGATTACACGGATGGATGGAAATAGGACAAAATATCCTGCTTGTGACATGTAGGATTACACGGATGGATGGAAATAGAACAAAATATCCTGCTTGTGACATGTAGGATTACACAGATGGATGGAAATAGGACAAAATATCCTGCTTGTGACATGTAGGATTACACAGATGGATGGAAATAGGACAAAATATCCTGCTTGTGACATGTAGGATTACACAGATGGATGGAAAGAGGACAAAATATCCTGCTTGTGACATGTAGGATTACACAGATGGATGGAAATAGGACAAAATATCCTGCTTGTGACATGTAGGATTACACAGATGGATGGAAATAGGACAAAATATCCTGCTTGTGACATGTAGGATTACACGGATGGATGGAAATAGGACAAAATATCCTGCTTGTGACATGTAGGATTACACGGATGGATGGAAATAGGACAAAATATCCTGCTTGTGACATGTAGGATTACACAGATGGATGGAAATAGGACAAAATATCCTGCTTGTGACATGTAGGATTTCACAGATGGATGGAAATAGGACCACATGTCACGGGGTCAAAGGGACGTCATTAATGTCTGACGAAACTGGTGGATTGGCAGTATCGGTAGAGGGTCGGACGCCATGCTTTCCAGCATAGTTACGTCCCTTTACGATCTGAGTTCAAATCCCGCCGAGGTTGACTTTGCCTTTCATCCTTACGGGGTCGATAAAATAAAGTACCAGTAATGCACTGGGGTAATTACTGGCCTTGTGTCTAAAGTAGAAACAATAAATGTCTGACGAACGGAACTTCTGTTGGCTCCCATGGAAACTATTACAGTTGTTCAATCAACAGAAGAACCAGGTCATGAAATCGGACATATAAAGAACTGACCCTTCCATAGACGTGTGTACCTCTAATGTAATTCTCAGGGAGATTCAGCACTTTGTGAATGGAATAAACTCCTGTCATTTTCTCAATGAGTGTTACAAGATGTTTGATCAATGGAACAACCAACTCATGAAATTTGACATGTAAGTGGCTGAGCATTCTACAGACGTGCACTTTTAATGTCATTCTCAGGGAGATTCAGCATGGCACTTTGAATAAAAACCTTGTTGTTTTCTCAACAATGACCGTTACAGTTGTTTGATCAACAGAACAGCCAGTTCATGAAATTTGACATATAAGTGGCTGAGCATTCCACAGACACATAAACCCATAACATAATTCTCAGGGAGATTCAGCATAACACTTGGAATAAACCCCAGTCATTTTCTCAACAATGTGTGTTCCAGTTCTTTAATCAACAGAACAGCCAGCTCATTAAATTTAACATGTAAGTGACTGAGCATTCTACAGATATGGCCATCCTTAATGTTATTCTCAGGGAGATTCAGCGAGACAAGTTGGCAAAGAAACAGACCCCTATCAGTTTCTTGACAACAAGTGTTCCAATTGTTTGATCAATGGAACAGCCAGCTCATGAAATTTAACATGTAAGGAACTGAGCATTCCATAGATATGTGTACCTTTAATGTAATTCTCAAGGAGATTCAGCACTTTGTGAATGGAATAAAACCCAGTCATTTTCTCGACGATTATTCCAGTTATTTGATCAATAGAACAGCCAGTTCAATCTACAGATATGTGCACTCTTAACATAATTCTCAGGGAGATTCAGCATAACACTTGGAATAGATTCCAGTCATTTTTTTTTTTGACAATGTGTGACCCAGTTGTTTGATCAATGCACCTATATATATATATATATATACAAGTGTATACACACACAAATTCATCCATACACATATATATAATGACTTAATAATGAAAATATTGTGTACAGTGCTCAGGTGCACTACAACTCATCAAAAAGTGTATGTATAGTACATAGGGTAATGTACAAACGTCAGGAAAATGAACAGTGCATGAGTCATGATATACACATGTGTGCATGTGTATGGAAGGGGTACATCAGGTGTAATTTTGGCGAATTTCGGGAAGCATGAGGGTTTTAAAGGATGCAGTGTCTCGGCAGCTAACAACTGATGCAGGTAGTTTGTTCCATGCTTCAGCAACTCAAAGCGTGAAAAAATATTTCCGAAAGTCATGGGAGCTGTGCTGTTTTCTGATTTTGTAGGCATGTCCACGTGTGTTAGACACATGGAGATCAAAAAGGTGCTCAGGGTTGTTGTTGGCGAGATGGTTAATAACTTTGTGGGTATTCACCAAGTCCATTGCCAGACGTCGGAGCTTCAATGAATCCTTGTCCAGGGAAGCAAGGCATTCAGAGTATGGTAGGTGTCTGATGGAGGGTATGCGCTTGGTTGCACGTCTCTGAACAGTTTCCAGGAGGTCAATGTTCTGAGCAAGTTAGGGGTCCCAGACTGATGATGCGAATTCCAAGTGTGGTCGTACCATAGCTGTATACAGCTTTAAATAGATGGCTGGAGAGCGGCTGACAAAGGTCTTACTGAGACACCCTCGGCCTTCTTGACAATCTTAGAGACATGCTTTGTCCAACGCAAATCGCTGCTGACAGTAATGCCCAGGTGACGTTCACAAGAGGACTTCTTGATATCAGTGTTGTGGAGGGAGTATATATATGCATATATACATGCATATATATATACATATATATATACACACACACCCACATATATACATATATATACATTCATTCATATATATACATTTATGAAATGAAGCTTGCATGCACCGATGGATGTATAATAGTAATGTACGTGAAAGGCGAAGCATAAACGAACTAAGAGGGAGACTAAGCATAAAAGATATCAAATGTTGTGTTCTGGAGACGAGACTGCATTGGTATGGACATGTGATGCGTATGAAGGACGACAGCTGTATAAAAAAGTGCGGGGCAATGAAAATTGATGGAAGCTACGGAGTGGGTAGACCAAAAAAACCTGGGAGGAGGTGATAAAATCTGACCTTGCTCACTTACACCTTTCTAAGACAATGTCACTGGATTGAGATCTTTGGTGACATGCTGTTGTACAGAAGACCCGACAACCATTGCATACAAACCTACAGTCAGTAGGCACCTCTTAACTCAATGTACACCCCACCACCACCACACCCTACCCCATCCTCCCTCTACCGTTCCGTCCACTGTGTCGATGACACAACAGTCACACTGTAAAGGGGCTGTGTAGGAGACATGGTGAAAAGGCTCCCAGTCCACACTGTAAAGGGGTTGTGTAGGAGGCACGGTGAAAAGGCTCCCAGTCCACACTGTAAGGTGGCCATGTAGGAAACACGGTGAAAAGGCTCCCAGTCCACACTGTAAAGTGGCCATGTAGGAGACACAGTCAAAAGGCTCCCAGTCCACACTGTAAGGTGGTCATGTAGGAGACACAATAAAAAGGCTCCCAGTCCACACTGTAAGGTGGCCATGTAGGAGACACAGTGAAAAGGCTCCCAGTCCACACTGTAAGGTGGCCATGTAGGAGACACAGTAAAAAGGCTCCCAGTCCACACTGTAAGGTGGCCATGTAGGAGACACAGTCAAAAGGCTCCCAGTCCACACTGTAAGGTTTCCATGTAGGAGGCACGGTGAAAAGGCTCCCAGTCCACACTGTAAGGTTTCCATGTAGGAGGCACGGTGAAAAGGCTCCCAGTCCACACTGTAAGGTGGCCATGTAGGAGACACAGTAAAAAGGCTCCCAGTCCACACTGTAAAGTGGCCATGTAGGAGACACAGTGAAAAGGCTCCCAGTCCACACTGTAAGGTGGCCATGTAGGAGACACAGTGAAAAGGCTCCCAGTCCACACTGTAAGGTGGCCATGTAGGAGACACAGTGAAAAGGCTCCCAGTCCACACTGTAAGGTGGCCATGTAGGAGACACAGTAAAAAGGCTCCCAGTCCACACTGTAAGGTGGCCATGTAGGAGACACAGTGAAAAGGCTCCCAGTCTACACTGTAAATGTGGTTGGTGTTAGGAACGGCATCCAGCTGTAAAAAAAACCTGCCAAAGACGCTTCCGTGCGAGCGAGACATGGCCTCATGACCATTCTCGCATCAAATGGAACAAAACCGTCTAACTCATGCTAGTGTGGAAGATGGACGTTAAATGAAAGTTTTAATATAGAAATGGCTTCTACAGGACTAGAACTGTTTCATTCATGAGAAATCATCAGGGAACTGGCTGTCCAATTTCTCACGAATGAAACAGTTCTAGTCCTGTAGAAGCCATTTCTATATTAAAACTTTTATACTCTGCTATGTATTGAGTACCTTCCTTACTGTGGTTACCTCCGATTCAACCCGGAATAACTTATATATATATATATAAGGCAATATATATAAATGAACTCCAACCAAAATTAAATAGAAAACATGAATGGAATAGCAACATCACAACTTACAATTAAGGACAAAATGAAAACACACACACACATAGAACAAACAACCAACCAGTAACATGTAAACAAACAAATAAATAAACAAATATAAACACACACAGACACCCGGATGTAACACATGCGCAAATTAAGCACACAACACACACAAAAACAAGATGGTGTAGGACAGAACAAAGGAGCGGCACAAAACAAAGAAAATAATCCCCAGTCACTGA
>OZ024763.1:17337488-17339988 GCA_964016885.1 Eledone cirrhosa | reverse complement strand
AAAACAACACAGTACCTTTGAAATATATATAATAAAGCATATATTTTGATTATGTGAATATCTTTCATTTGTTAATATTGTGAATAATATTAAAAACCCCAGGAAAACTTTGCTGTTGAGTGCTTTTAATCTATTGTAAAATTGTATTCATTGTGTAATCAACGAACCATATTAATCTTTGGTTATATATACATACATACAAACAAACACGCACAAACACTCACTAAACTCATTACCTACTCTCACTTTACTGACAGCTCCTCTGTACATGGCTTGCATAGATTTCACAAGCCATTTTTCCTTGCCTAGTTTCCTTAGGGACCACCAGATGACAGATCTAATACCTACTGTATATAGCTGGTAAGCCACAAAACTCTGGGCAATGACAGGCTGGGAGAGGTATCTTATACCTTTTATAATTAAGAAACAAAGGGCGATAAGAGATGTCAACATGAATGGACCTGTTATTTTTATCTAAAGACACTTTTTCCAATTCCATCCCGCCCGTCCCCTCAATCTATTTTACTTCTCATTCTTTCTTCTGATGAAGGACTAGCGTCCGAAACGTTAAGACCCTCTTCCTGCTATATCAAGCGTTAACCTAATAAATACCTTCCATATACTGTACCGATTGCGTTGTCATTTCTGTTTAACTATTACATACATACATATATATATATATACATATATATATATATATATATACCTCCGATTGAAACAGTTCTAGTCCTGCAGACACCATTTCTATATTAAAATATTTATACTCTGCTATGTATTGAGTACCTTACTGTGGTTACGCCCCCGATTGAACCCGGGTTAAATATGTATGTATATGAGAGAGAGAGATAGAGAGAGAGAGAGATAAAGAGAGAGAGAGAGAGAGAGAGAGAGAGATAAAGAGAGAGAGAGATAAAGAGAGAGAGAGATGAATAGAGAGAGAGAGAGAGAGAGAGAGAGAGAGAGAGAGAGAGAGATGAAGATAGAGAGAGAGAGAGAGAGATGAAGATAGAGAAACAGAAAAAAATAAAGCAAAGGAAAAAAAAAAACGAGACAAGGAAAGACAAAATATGAAGGAAAAAAGTGAAAAAAGGTGGGAAAAAAATGTTTAAAAAAAGCTCAGTTGTAAAATAGCTAAATGTTTTTTGCAGTTGCATCTTTTTGTAGACTCCATGATTAAAATGGCTGACAGTTTTGACGGCCTAAATTTTGTAGGGTTGAATAAATCTAACGTTGGTCACCTAGAGAGAAAGTAAGAACTGAAAGTGTGTTACAGCTGTCATTTAATTTAATTTAATTCAAGAAGGAACCAGGCAAAGTGGAAGTTGAAATAGTTTCAAGTTTGTGGCCAACTGAATATTTGCATAAAGAAATGATATTGATTGGTGACATCCTGATAGTGAATATAGGACTTTGGTACATGGTGTTTGGTGAATGGTGAATATATAGAGAAGGGAATAAGAGGAGGAGGATGGAGGGGGAGTGATAGAAGGGAGGGGGGGTGATAGAGGAGAAGGTGATAGAAGTGAAGTGATAGAAGGGAGGTGAGCGAGAAGGGTGATAGAGGGGGAGATGATAGAGAGGGGATGGTAGAGGGGGGTTGATAGAAGGGACGTGAGGGAGGGGGGTTGATAGAAGGGAGGTGAGGGAGAGGGGGCGATAGAGGGGGAGGTGATAGAGGGGGAGGTGATAGAGGGGGAGGTGAAGGAGAGGGTGTTGGTAGAGGGGGTGATAGAGGGGGAGATGATGGAGGGGGATGATGGAGATGGAGGGGGATGATGGAGATGGAGGGGGGATGATGGAGATGGAGGGGGGATGATGGAGATGAAGTGATAGAAGGGAGGTGAGAGAGAGAGATTGTTGGTAGAGGGGGAGATGATAGAGAGGTGATGATTCTTTACTATAGTAAAGAATCATCTGTACTCTACCAACATGCTAAAATAGAACATAAGGGTAAATTAGAGAACATAGAAATAAAAATAGAATCTACACACAGAAAAGACGCAATGTTTAGACAAATCACAGAGGCAATAAACATAAAAGAATTACAACCAAAATTAAATAGAAAATATGAGTGGAACAGCAACATCACAACTTACAATTAAGGACAAAATGAAAACACACACGCACATAGAACAAACAACCAACCAGTAACATGTAAATAAACAAATAAATAAACGAATATAAACACACACAGACACCCGGATGTAACACATGCGCAAACTAAGCACATAAAACACACACAAAAACAAGATGGCGTAGGACAGTACAAAGGAGAGGCACAAAAAACAAAGAAAAGAATCCCCAGTCACTGAAGAGGTCACAGAATGTGTGACGAAAGAACTTTGACAATTTATAAACAACCATCTGGTTGTGGAACCAACCAACCAACCGGAAATTTATAAATTCCTAAATTTATAAATTTAGTGCGTGTGTTTCTTATTGGCAACATGACCCTCCCAAAGTATAACAATATGTATATATATATATATGTATCATCATC
>OZ024763.1:17322488-17332488 GCA_964016885.1 Eledone cirrhosa | reverse complement strand
ACATTGATTCAGAGTTTAACTCCACTGAATGATATTTCGATTCATCGTTTTACTCCACTGCGTGACATTTTGATTTATGGTATCACTCCACTGAGCGCACTTTGAACCAGCGTTTTACTCCACTGAGCTGCACTTTGAACTAATATTTTACTCCACTGAGCTGCACTTTGAACTAATATTTTACTCCACTGAGCTGCACTTTGAACTAATATTTTACTCCACTGAGCTGCACTTTGAAACCAGAGTTTTACTTCACTGAACTACACTTTGAAAACTTGGCTTTAGAACCACATAGCATAGAGTGTAGGGTTTCACTCCAATGGCACATTGATTCAGAGTTTAACTCCACTGAATGATATTTCGATTCATCGTTTTACTCCACTGCGTGACAATTTGATTTATGGTATCACTCCACTGAGTGACATTTTGATTTATGGTATCACTCCACTGAGCGCACTTTGAACCAGCGTTTTACTCCACTGAGCTGCACTTTGAACTAATATTTTACTCCACTGAGCTGAACTTTGAAACCAGAGTTTTACTTCACTGAACTACACTTTGAAAACAGGGTTTTACTTCACTGAGCTACACTTTGAACCAGAATTTTACTCCTTGGAGCTGAACTTTCAACCAGCGTTTCACTCCAGTGAGCTGCATTTTCAACCAGCGTTTCACTCCAGTGAACTGCACTTTCAACCATAGTTTCACTCCAGTGAGCTGAACTTAGAACCAGTGTTTTACTCCACAGAGCTTCACTTTGAACCAACGTTTTACTTCACTGAGCTGCACTTTGAACCTGTATCTTAACCACTGAGATGCACTTTAACCAAACATTTTACTCATCTGAGCTACACTTGGAACCAACGTTTCACTCCACTGAGTTGCACTTTGAACCAGCACTTAACTCCACTGAGCTGCACTTTAATTCAGAGTTTTACTCTATTGAGTGACACTTTGGTTCAGGGTTTCATACATAAGGATCACCATACATACATACATAACACATACACAGTCAAACTTAATACACACACATACACACAGACAAACAGACATACACAATACAATATTTTTCTCCAAAATGGCCGATGGAATAAACACGTGGTTTTCTCAAACATTTGCTTTTATATCCTTTCCTTCCTCTTCCCACTATCTTTCTATTTCATCTTTTATTTCTCATTCTAGCTTCTGACGAAGGACTAGTGTCTGAAACATTAAGACTCTCTTCCTACTATTTCAAGCGTTAAACTAACATATTTGTTCAATGTACTGTGTTGTTTGCTTTGTTAGTTCTGTTTATTTTTGCATACATACATACATACAAATATATATAATACACACATACACAAGGCAGACATACATAATACATATACACACATACATAATACATACACACACACACATACATTACACACATACATAATACATACACACACACACATACATTACACACATACATAATACATATACACACACATACATTATACATAATACAGATACACACACACATTATACACATACATAATACACATTCACACATACATAGACACACAGACGTACACAACACACAGACACACACACAAAACACAGGCACACACACACAGACACACAACACACAGACACACACAACACACACTCAACACACACTCAACACAAACAACACACTCAACACACACACAACACACACACACACAACACACACACACACAACACACTCAACACACTCAACACACACACACACAACACACTCAACACACACACACAGCTCCATTAGTCAAACACAAACAGTAAAATATTTGTCTACTTTATTAAATAAGTCAAATAATTAATGATGGCTTCAATATATTTAGTAAAATAACTAATTTGGTGGGGGAGGGGGAGGCTGGGGGGAGGGGGAGGAGAAGTAGAAGAAGTAGAAGAAGGCAAAGGCGAAGAAATGGAAGAAGAAGAAGTAGAAGGCAAAGAAGAAGAAGAATTTTGAAAATAAAATATGACAAACATTTAACTTAATATAACTATATTATATTGATATTGTTAGTGTTGTTGTTGTTGTTGTTAAAACCATTTTCATTATTATAGGGCGGCGGATTGGCAGTATCGGTAGAGGGTCGAACGCCATGCTTTGCAGCGTAGAGTTACGGCCCTTTACGTTCCGAGTTCAAATCCCGCCAAGGACAATTTTGCCTTTCAGGGTGGAGAGAGAGAGAGAAGTACTTCCTTCCCAGCATTTTGTTGAAAGATGGGTGAGAGAGGCGAGCATGGCCCGAGTGAAGGGGCCCACTCTGAGTATGCACCTGTAGATTCATCATCATCATCATCATCATCATCACCGTTTTACGCCCGTTCTTCCACGCTAGCATGGGTTAGACGGGTTGTCCTGTTGTGGGCAGTGTCTGGTCGGCTGACCATGCCTTGCTCATACAGGAACTGATCTGGCTTGATTTCTACAGCTGGATGCCCTTCCTAACACCAACCTCATTTACAGTGAGTGCTGGGTGCTTTTTCGTGGCGCCTACACGTCCACCTTACAGTGTGGGCTGGGTGCTTTTTTTGCCGTGGCACCTCCACGACCACCTTGCATTGGGAGGGTGTGGGGGCATATTGTCTATATGCTTCAGCTTGTACTCATGGGAGGTCGGGTACTCTGTATTACTGCGTGACGCCAGAAGTCACGGTCGTGTGATTGGAGGTGAAAAACTGAGAGAGGGCACTTGCCCTGGCGGTCAGGGTCACCGAGGCTTTTTTTTAATGGGCTTCCTCCATGAGTGACCTCAGACGTCTCCCCACTATTGCGGAATTTTCTTTTGTTTCATTTTTATTTGTTACTTCCTTTATTATTATTTTTTTTCTTCTTTACACACAGAAATTCCCATTTGTAATCGTACTGTCCTTAATGTTATACTTTATGTTAACCCTTGTGGTTAATAAAGAAAGCATTATCGATAGAGCATCAGACACCAAGCCTTGCAGCATAGAGTTATGGCCCTTTACATTCTGGGTTCAAATCCTGCCAAGGTTAGCTTTTGCCTTTCATCCTTACAGGGTCGATAAAATAAAGTACCAGTAATACACTGGGGTAATTGCTGGCCTTGTGCCAAAGGTAGAAACATTATTATCATTATTATTTTAATTATCATCATTATCATCATCATCATCATCATCATTTATAGAATTGTACTTACTACTGCCATTATTATCATTGTTGTTGTTGTTGTTGTTGTTACTATCATCATAATTATACTTATTTCTAAAAAAAATCATCATCATCACTTTTCATTATTATTTCAATTACCAATACTAACACCACCACTACTACTATTACCACTACTAACACCACCACTACTACTATTGCCACTACTAACACCACCACTACTACTATTACCACTACTAACACCACCACTACTACTATTGCCACTACTAACACCACCACTACTACTATTACCACTACTAACACCACCACTACTACTATTACCACTACTAACACCACCACTACTACTATTACCACTACTAACACCACCACCACTACTATTACCACTACTAACACCACCACCACTACTATTACCACTACTAACACCACCACTACTACTATTACCACTACTAACACCACCACTACTACTATTACCACTACTAACACCACCACTACTACTATTACCACTACTAACACCACCACCACTACTAACACCACCACTACTACTATTACCACTACTAACACCACCACTACTACTATTACCACTACTAACACCACCACTACTACTATTACCACTACTAACACCACCACTACTACTATTACCACTACTAACACCACCACTACTACTATTACCACTACTAACACCACCACCACTACTAACACCACCACTACTAACACCACCACTACTACTATTACCACTACTAACACCACCACTACTACTATTACCACTACTAACACCACCACTACTACTATTACCACTACTAACACCACCACCACTACTATTACCACTACTAACACCACCACTACTACTATTACCACTACTAACACCACCACTACTACTATTACCACTACTAACACCACCACTACTACTATTACCACTACTAACACCAGCACTACTACTATTACCACTACTAACACCACCACTACTACTATTACCACAGCTACTACTACTATTACTATTATTATTATTAATATGAAACAATCACCGACTGAAAGAAACTTACAAAATGGCTATAAAAATGTATTTAGAAGTTTTCCATGCTATTCACTAACGAGAGAGACGAGCGAATATTTAATTGTCTATTTAAAGGTTTCCAAATTCACACTGAATTTTTCAGTAATTAAACTTAATTACTTCAAAACTGCTCTCTTGTTAATTTTCCAGATTATTAAAACAAGTTTCTGTTTAGGCAAGGCAGGTTCTTCCTCATCAGATATTTACAAAAGACAAAATGTTTCAAGCAACAGGACTAGAATAAAATCTTAATCAGATGACTCGACATCATTTATCTAAACAGTAGAAGCTTAACTGTAGGCTAGGAAACCCTTATATATATATATATATCATCATTTCATTCATTTCATTTAACGTCCACTTTTCCCTGCTTGCAAGGGTGAGACGGGAACTGATTTGGCTTGATTTCTACAGCTGGATGCCCTTCCTAACACCAACCTCATTTACAGTGAGTGCTGGGTGCGTTTTTGCCGTGGCACCTCCACGACCATTTTGCAGTGGAATGATATGGACCCCAGTCCCTATCATCTCATTTCTACAGCTGAGTAAACTGGAGCAATGTGAAATAAAGTGTCTTGCTCAAGGAAACAACACATCACCCGGTCTGAGATATATATATATATATATCATCATCATTTTACGTCCGCTTTTCCCTGCTTGCAAGGGTGGGACGGGTCCTATTCAGCACAGCATCTCTCCACTCGTCACGGTCCTTCGTCATCTCCACCGCGAGCTTCAATGATCTGAGGTCTGTTCTCACCACCTCCACCCATGTTTTTCGTGGTCTATCTCTACCACGTCTTCCTTCAACTGGCATTTCCTGGCACTTCTTCACCCATCGGTCATCCTCCATGCGCATTACATGTCCATACCACCTCAGTCTCCTCTCCCGTACACTACATTCTATCCCTCTCAGACACAGTTTCTCTTTCAACACATTTATGCTGGGTCGTTCACGCACATTTACACTGCACATCCAACGGAGCATGCTTGCCTCATTTCTCTCCAGCCGTCGCATATCCTCTGCAGTTGCTGCCCATGTCTCACTACCATGCAGCATCGCGCTCCTCACACATATATATATAATATATTGAATTAGAAACTCAAAATAGTCTTATGTATATATATACTAGCAGTGGAGCCCAGCGTTGCATGGGATTGGACAAATTAAACTTCAAAAGTGTAGTAACACGTATAAATAAAAAATAAAATATGATTGAGTTGCGCACATAGAGCGGAAACATAGGTTGTAGTTTGTGCCCTACTTCGTTGGTGAAAATAAATCGTTTTTTCTCTTATAGAGGGCGCAGTAGACACAAATTTGAAAATATAATGAGTTCATACGAAAGTGAGGAACATAACGCCTGTTTGTGACAAATTTGAAGAAAATTGGTTGCAAGTTTTAGAAGTTATGTGGAAACAGACACACACAGAGTCTATTTTATATATATAGATTAATAAAGATACTGATGTTACATAAATTGTTTATTCATAATAATTATTTCAACGGTTCTCCTATGCAATCTAACTATATATATATATATATATATATATATATATATATATATATATATATATATATATATATATATATACATATTTTTATTTTAACTTTAATTTTGTCCTTTAATATGACTGTAATCTTTGTATGTAAATTACCATGCTATATTATTATAATGGATGTCAACCCACTGTGCATCAATATATACATATGTTTCTATATGTCTCTTGTGTTGAAAAGGAGGTCAAGTATGTAAAAAAATCACTGAATAATTGCTCCGAAGACTCCAAACCTCGGTTTGGAAGAAACAATTGTAAGCAAATAAATGATTTAAACAGAACTTTGATTCATGTAATTTCTATATATATATACATATATATACATTATATATATATTTTTATATACATTATATATATATATATATATATATATATATATATATATACATATATAGAGTGCTTTATACCAGTTATAAAAATATATATATAAAAAATTTAGCTGGTTATATCCCAACAAATTAAATATAACCTCTACATACATACATACATACATACATACATAGATATATATATATATAAAATGGCAGTGCCCCAGCATGTTGGCTGGAACACGTAATAGAGTAATAAATGATTTGACATGAATGAAATAGTTGCTAGGGACCCAACTTTGTTGACCACCTTGAGGTGGGCCCTATCAACCGATCACTGATTTCTGACAACTTCATATCAATTCATAAACAAGAAGAAAAAGAATACATTGGTAGCGTATAGGCATCTTTACTATATATATATATATGTGTGTGTGTGTGTATATATGTGTGTGTGTGTGTGTGTAAGTATGCGCACACACACACACCTATATATATATATATGTGTGTCTGTGTGCATGTGTGCATACTTACATTTATGTATGAGCCGTGCTAGGGTGAGAAATACAGTTCTTATTTTATATATATATACATATATATATATCATCATCATCATCATCATCGTTTAACGTCCATGTTCCACGCTTGCATGGGTTTGGACGGGAGTTTTCCCACTTGAGGCAAGAGTGGTTGTCTTGCTCGCATAGGACTGTCTGGCGGGTTTTCTACGGCTGGATGCCCTTCCTAACACCAACCACATTTACAGTGTGGGGCTGGGAGGTTTTTACCGTGTTGCCTACACGGCCACATTACAGCGTGGACTGTGTGTTTTTTTTTGTCGTGACACCTACACGATCTCATTTGTTTCGGCCTGGATGTTGTGGCACCAACATAACTTTACATTGAAAGGGGCGGTGTGGATGGGGTGGGGGTGGGGGGGGACGGGGGTGTATTTTGTTAGAGATGCCTACTGACTGTAGTAGGTTTTACTTTGTATTTAGGCGGGTCTTCTCTATTACTGAGTACCGCCAAAGGTCTCGGTCCAGTGACATTGTCTTGGAGAGGTGTAAGTGTGTGAGGTCGGAATTTATCAGCTATATATATATATATATATATATACATATATATATACATATATATAGATAGATAGATATGACCAACGATTAATATGGTTCGTTGATTAATCAACAAATACAATTTTACAATAGATTAGAAGCGACAGGAGATTTTGCTGGAGTATTTAATATTATTCAAAACGTTAATAAATGAAAAATATTCTCATAATCAAAATATATATCTTATTATACATATTTCAAAAGTAGAATGGTGTTTAAGTATGTTTTCATCAGACAAAATATAAGATTTGATATATTGCATACCGCTACGGTTTTTAATTATTCATTTACAGTATTGATAGATAGAAAGATACAATTTGCTTAAAAACTAAAAGTTCAAGACATTCAATCACTGACAATAGTTTCTTCCTACAGTAATATACGACAGATAGCAAATTGTTTTATTTAACAATTTGCTATCAGTTAGCATAAACCATAGGTGTCATCAGAGTCCGAACTCTTTATTTTTGGTTTGTAAGCAAATTGTAACTATATACCAGCTCTGCATGATCCTATCATTGCATTGAGCTAAATTACACTTAATAAATTAGTAAAATTTACTATCTTTAATATTACTATTATATATATCATCATCATCATTTTACGTCCACTTTTCCCTGCTTGCAAGGGTGGGACAGGAACTGATTCTGGCTTGATTTCTACAGCTGGATGCCCTTCCTAACACCAACCTCATTTACAGTGAGGGCTGGGTGCTTTTTTGCCGTGGCACCTCCACAACCACTTTGCAGTGGAATGATATGGACCCCAGTCCCTATCATCTCATTTCTACAGCTGAGTAAACTGGAGCAATGTGAAATAAAGTGTCTTGCTCAAGGAAACAACACATCACCCAGTCTGAGAATTGAACTCACAACCTTTCGATTGCAAGCCCAATGCTCTAACCACTAAGCCATGTGCCTCCATATATGTATATGCAAAAGGTAAACAGAAATAACAAAGAAAACAACACAGTACAATGAAGAAATATATTAGTTTAACACTTGATATAGTAGGAAAAATGTCTTAACGTTTCAGACACTATTCCTTCATCAGAAAATAGAATGAGAAAATAAAGAAGAAACAGAAAAATTGAAGAGACAAAAGCTAGCAGTGACAGAAAAGAAGAAAAATTCTTCGGGGAAAGTATATATATATATGTATGTGTGTGTGTGTGTATATATATATATATATATATATATATATATATATATACAGTGGTACCTTGACTTACGAGTCTCCCAACTCGCAAGAGATACCGTGATGGAGGACATAATCTGCGAGAAGGCACGAGCTATTTATGCTGATTTGCTGCAGCAGACCCCAGGCACTTTATACTTAATAAAACCAGTTTATTGCAGTACATTCTATTGTATTGCCTTTTTTTTTTTATACAATATTCGTTATTTCTAAGTACATTTTTCTTATTTAAAGCCACGATACAAAAAACAAAAAAAAAAATGTGGTGTTTTTTGGGGACACGGAACGGATTAATGACAATTCAATTCATTTCAATGGGCAAAATTGATTTGACATACGAGTAATTTGAGTAAAGAGGTCCCGCGCAGAACGAATTAAACTCGTAAGTCAAAGTACCACTGTATATATATATATATATATATATATATATATATATATATATATATATATATATATATATATATATAATCATCCTCATCATCATCGTTTCACGCCCATCTTCCACACAAGCATGGGTTAAATGGGTTTCTCCCATTTAAAGGCAAGTTGGGTCAGGTGACTGTGTCTCACTCATATAAGACTGTTTCTGGCTGGTTTTCTATGGCTAGATGCCCTTCCTAATGCCAACTACATTTACCGTATGGACTGGATGTTATGTGGTACCAACAATATATATCCTGATAATGATGATGATATATATATATATAGATATATATTAATTATATAATACATAACATAAGATAATTATTTCATTTACCAAAATAAGCTCTGTAACTTACATAGAGCACACTTTTTTCCTGGACCTTTCCGACGGAATTACTTCATATATATATATATATATATATATATATATATAAAAACAAAGAAGTTTCGTTTCTATATAAAAAATATTTATTGCGTATTGACCTGTTACGCCCGTTTCGCAGAAGATTGGCTCAAGGTGACCCATAGGAATTATGGACCTCACGCCAGTATTGATCTGCTCCTCAGACTGGTGATACGACAACAGATATATGTAAACGGTACTTCCTCGTTTTTTTCTATTATATACGCTCTGCCTGTGCATAGAGTGCTTGATATGGTACCAACACCAGTATTTCATCATACTACCTACACAATATATATATATATATATATATATATATATATATATATATATGTAAAGTTATGTTGGTGCCACAAAATCCAGGCCGAAACAAATCAGATCGTGTAGGTGTCACGACAAAAAAACACACAGTCCACGCTGTAAATGTGGCCGTGTAGGCAACACGGTAAAAACCTCCCAGCCCCACACTGTAAATGTGGTTGGTGTTAGGAAGGGCATCCAACTGTAGAAAACCCGCCAGACAGTCCTATGCGAGCAAGACAACCACTCTTGCCTCAAGTGGGAAAACTCCCGTCCAAACCCATGCAAGCGTGGAACACGGACGTTAAACGATGATGATGATGATGATGATGATGATGATGATGATATATATATATACAGGGTGGGGCATAATTCCTGTTACAAAGTTTTAAATCAATTTAAAAATACATTATATTGCTAATATAACCAATATATTTGTATCAAATCCATGCACTATAACCATATTAACTATTTTTCAGAACATTACGCCATTAA
>OZ024763.1:17307488-17312488 GCA_964016885.1 Eledone cirrhosa | reverse complement strand
TTAAATTTATAATAAATTGGAGTGAAAGCAACTGGTGCGTGTGTTTCTTATTGGCAACATGACCCTCCCAGAGTATAACAATATATATATATATATATATATATTGGATAACAAGATATCATTTAAGGTAATCCAGCTAGAGGTTATAAGTACTCTGTATCGAGCAGCTTCCTCTGATGACAACAAAAGGTTTCACCTTACAAAAAAAAAAAAAAGGCTGGCTGTATGATGCCTGAGTATGAAGTGCCATGTTGTGTGGTAGTGAGACAAAGGCAGTGAATGAGGAAGGCTTGCGAAGGCAGAGAGAAATGAAGAGAGTGTATTTCAATAGATGCCCAATGTTAACCCTTTAACATTTAAACCAGGTGTATATCCGGCCAGAATTCTCTCACCTCCTTCTGCTCAAACTGGCTATAACTGGCCACTCATACTGATGTAAAGGTAATGTTCTCAACATAGATAATGTCAAACTCTCATAGATTCCATATTATGTGAGGTAATTATATAAGATAAAGCCTTGACCACAAAAATACAATAGTAATACAGTAATACAGAAGACCCGCCTTGCCTAAGTACAAAGCGAAACCTAGTCAGTAGGCACCTCTTAATCAAATATACCCCCCCCCCCCATCAACACCACCCCTTTCTCTGTAAAATTATGTTGGTACCACAACATCCAATCCTAAATAAATGAGGTCGTGTAGGTGTCACGACAAAAAAAAAAACCACACAGTCCATGCTGTAATGTGACCGTGTAGGTTACATGGTAAAAACCTCCCAGTCCACACTGTAAACGTGGTTGGTGTTAGGAAGGGCATCCAGCCATAGAAAACCTGCCAGACAGTCCTATACGAGCGAGACGACCAATCTTGGGACAATTCCCGTCTAAACCCATGCTAGCGTGGAAACGATGATGATGATGAGATTAATGTAAATGCTAAAGTGTTATACTGACTGTATCTAGCAGAAATTCTCTCACCTCTTTCTGTTCAAACTGACTGTAACTGGCCACTCATACTGATGTTAAGGTATTGTTCTCAAAATAAATATCAAAATCTCATAGATTCGATATTATGTGAGATAATTATGTGAGGTAAAGCCTTTACCGTATAAATATAATAAGTAAATATAGAATAATGCAAATGATAACGGGTTAACATAAATAAAAGGTAAACTATAGAGGAGCTGAGAGAAAAGCTGGATATAAGAGGAATTAGATGTAGTGTGGGTAGGAGAGAGGACTGCACTAGTATGGCCATGTGGTGCACATGGTTGATGAGCATCAGTTGAAGAGGGTGCGCAGAAATCCCAGAGGAAGAGAACTCTAGGGTATTTTACTCAATTTTATGAGTTACTAGCAGTGGTACCTGGTGTTGCACGGGATAAGGTATTTTGGAATGCGGGCCACCAACAGACCTAATCGTGGAAAAACTGCATGCCTCGACAATATGTAAAGAAAATAAACCAAATACTCTGATGGCTGGATAATCTTTAAGATTTTCCTCGATGAAGCAGGAAAAATGCAGATTTTCACCTAATGTGGGCCCTAGAGGATCAAGAAAATGAATTTTTTTTATGTGCATAATATGCCCTGAAATTTTGGGAAAAATCGGCTACATGTAACGCCTCAAAAGAGCCCTAAAAAGCTGAAAAAAGTTTTTCACCTAATGTGGGCCCTAGGCCATAAAAAAGTTGGATTTTCTTTGCTCACAGTATGAAGAAGAGACTGACTAATACATAGTTACAATTTCAAGGAAATCGGTCTGACGTAACATCTTAAAAAACCCCTAAAAAGCTGGAAAAAAACGTAGTTTTTCACCTAATGCTGGCCCTAGGGGTTCAACAAGTTGAATTTTTTAGTGCATAACACTCCCTGAAACATAAGTAATACACATGTAAAGTTTGAAAAGAATCGGTTGGGTACTTCTCGAGTTTTAGGGATTCAAACTCACAGACAGACATCCTCAGATTTATATATATAGATTATTGATAGTAATCAACTGTTTACAGTTATTTTCGGTGTTTGGGATTTCTACATCTAAGAATAATATATATATATATATATATATATATATATATATATATATGTGTGTGTGTGTGTATGTATGTATACGTGTGTGTGTGTTTATATATAAGTGTGTATAATATATATTTATATATATACATATACTTATATATATATGTGTGTGTATATATATGTATATGTGTTGTGTATGTAGTTTGTGTGTGTGTGTGTATATATATATGTATGTATGTATATAAATATATATATATTTACATATCTGTTATATATATATATATATATTTACATATCTGTTATATCTATATATATATATATATAAACATATATTTACATATCTGTGTTTATATATATATATATATATATATATATATATATAAACATATATTTACATATCTGTGTTATATTTATATATATATATATATATAAACATATATTTACATATCTGTGTTATATTTATATATATATATATATACATTTATATATACATATATTTACATATCTTTGTTATATATATATCTGTCTGTGTGTGTATATATATATATATATATTATATATATACACACACACACAGATATATATCAAGGCTTGTTGATTAATTACAACAATAGACAATTGATTAATAATAAGTAAAGTGTAATAGACCAAATAAAAGACTAACACTATTTTTCTCCACTAATTCTAAGTAGAATATCTACACTTCTGATTTTGTTAGAACAATGGAATTTATGTCCTTTCATTAACAATCATTACCATTATTATTTTTATCTTTATTAAAATTATCATTATTTTTATTATCATTATCATTTCAATTATTATCTTTATAATTATTATTATCAATATAATTTTTATTAGTATTATCATTTCAATTATTATTATAATTATAATTATCATTATTATTTTATTCAGTAATGCACTGGGTAATTGCTGGCCTTGTGCCTAAAGTAGAAACAATTATTTTATTATCATTATCATTTAAATTATTATCATTATAATTGACATTATCATTATTATTTTTATTATAATTATTATCATTTCAATTATTATAATTATCATTATCATTTTTATTATTATTATCATCATTTCAATTATTATTCAGCCCTTGTGGCCAATAAAGAAATCATTATTATTAATATTATTTTATTTTTATTTTTATTATCATTATTATTTTCATTATTGTCATAATTAGTATTATTATTATCATTATTTACGTCCCTTTATGGTCTGAGTTCAAATCCCGCCGAGTTTAACTTTGCCTTTCATCCTTACAGGGTCGATAAAATAAAGTACCAGTAATGCACTGAGGTAATTGCTGGCCTTGTGCCAAAAATAGAAACAATTATTATTATTATTGTTATATCATTATCATTATTATCCTTATTATTATTATTATTATTTCATCATTATTATCATTATTACCTTTATTACTGCTATCATTAATATTATTATCATTATCACAATTATTATTATTATCAACATTATTTTTTCATTATTATTATCATTATTAGCACCATATTTTCACTGTTATTATCATCACCATTATTATTATCATTATTAGTATTATCATTATCATAAAGAAATGTTTTTCTTCATGTTAGCCCTTGTGGCCAATAAAGAAACGATTATTATAAAGAAATAAAAATAATAATTATTTTTATCATTATCATTATTATTATCATTATTAGTATTACCATTATTAGTATTATCATTATCATAAAGAAATCATGTTTTTCTTCATGTTAGCCCTTGTGGCCAATAAAGAAACGATTATTATAAAGAAATAAAAATAATAATTATTTTTATCATTATCATTATCATTATTATTATCATTATTAGTATTATCATTATTAGTATTACCATTAGTGTTATTATTATCATCATTATTGTTGTTAGTGTTGGTGTTATTGTACTTGTCGTTTGTCGTCAGTTTTTCATAATTTCTGCTATGTTCTATTGTTGTGTTGAGACAATGGGGGCTTTATTTGAATTTTCATTTGAAAATTTAGAAAATTGTTAAAGTAAAGAAATTTAAAGTTAAAAAAAAATACAACAACGAACAACAAACAACAAACAAAAACAAACACAACGACAACAACAACAACAACATCATATATGAAGCGGGCGAAAAAAGAAGAAATTTAAAGTGTGGAAAAGGTAAATAATTAAATCAGAATAATTGTTTAATTTATCAGAGGGGCATTTAAAAAATATAATAAAATATATATATATACACATATAATAAATAAATATATATATATATATATATATATATATATATATATATATGTAGCATTATATATATATATATATGTAGCATTATATATATATATATGTAGCATTATATGTATATATAGCATTATATATATATATATATATATATATATAGCATTATATATATATATATATATAGCATTATATATATATATATATATGTATATATAACATTATATATATATATATATAACATTATATATATATATATAACATTATATATATATATATATATATAACATTATATATTTATATATATATATATATATAGCATTATATATATATATATATATATATATATATATATATATATATAGCATTATATATATATATAATGCTATATATATATTTAGCATTATATATATATATAGCATTATATATATATATATAATGCTATATATATAGCATTATATATATATATAATGCTATATATATATAGCATTATATATATATATAATGCTATATATATATAGCATTATATATATATAATGCTATATATATATAGCATTATATATATATAAAACACATAAAACATTTAGAAGTTTAGAAGATATGTTTACATAAACCAAAGTATACTGTATGAAGTGAAATGTGTGGATGGGGGGGGGGGGTATAGATTTGGTGTGAAAAACATATGTATGTAAGAGATAGGAGAAATGTGTATTGTATGTGTGTATTTAGATATATATATATATATATACACACGTAT
>OZ024763.1:17289988-17299988 GCA_964016885.1 Eledone cirrhosa | reverse complement strand
ACATTACAGCGTGGACTGTGTGTTTTTTTTGTCGTGACTACGGCTGTTACTTAAATATAAGTATGTATATGTATACAGACGTACAGTAGTATGTATATAGATATACATACATGCACACACATATATATATGTACGTATGGATTCACCGAACATTTATTATAATACTCGGTGTGTTTGTAAACAAACATCCCGTATTAAGCCGTACAGTGTCCAGCAACCATCGTTGCTCGTTTGTTCAACACTGACAAAGGAACGCTGAACTAGTTTCAAGCTTATTAGCTATCTTCAGCAACGTATACCTTCCTGCCAGATGATTGAACGTCTGAAAGTATATACTTTCCTTATGCATATTAACGGTGTTGAACAAATGAGCAATGATGGTTGCTAGACACTACGGCTTAATACGGGATGTTTGTTTACAAACACACCGAGCATTATAATAAATGTTCGGTGAATCCATACGTACATATATATATGTGTGCATGTATGTATATAATATATATATACATACTACTGTACGTCTGTATACATATATGTATGTACGTATACATATATATATATATATATATATATATATATATATATATATATATATGTATATGAATGTGTGTGTGTGTGTGTGTGAGTGTGTGTACACACATGTGTATATCTCCCACTCAATAAAATTCTCTCTCTCTCCAGAATGTTCAAGCATTTAAAATGCAAGTGATTCTTTCTCCCTCTCTGTCTCTCCCTTAACCGCTCTCTCCCTCTTTCACACACACACAAACTCTCCCTCTTTCATACACACTCTCTCTCTCTCTCACTCTCTCTCTTTCACACACTGTCTCTCCTTACACTCTTGAAAGTCCAACCATTTAAAATGCAAGTGATTCTCTCTCTCTCTCATTCTCTCTCACTGCCTCTTCTTCTTTCCCCCCTCTCTCTCTCACACACTGCCTCTCCTTCCTTGTTTCTTTCTCTCTCTCTCCCTCCCTCCCTCTCTCATGTTCAACCATTTAAAATGTAAGTGATTAAAAATTTGATTTTAGAATTAATTAAAAAGAAATCGGAGCAAAAACTCATTTAACGGATTTAAAAAAGTTTTTTATAACCTCATTTCTGGTTGGGATTTTTTACATCATGTTTTTATATACACAGACTATATATACACTCCCACATACATACATACATACACACACATATATATATATACACACACACATATATTTATACACATATATATATACACACACACACATATTTACACAGCTATATACATATATATTTACACACACAAACCTATATATATATATATATACACACACACACATATATATATATATACACACACACACACACACATATATATACACACACACACACATATATTTACACAGATATATACATATATATTTACACACACACACATATACACACACACACACATATATATGTGATTACATATATATAAAGACATACACACACACAGCATCTGTGTGTGGCAAGTAAACAGAAAAAAAACAACAGAAAATGAGGTACAATGAAGATATATATTAGTTTCACACTTATTACAGTAGGAAAAGTCTAAATGTTTCGGACGCTAGTCCATCATCATCACCATCTAACGTCTGCTTTTCCCTGATTGCAAGGGTAGGACGGGTCCTATTCAGCACAGCATCTCTCCACTCGTCACGGTCCTTCGTCATCTCCTCCGTGAACTTCAGCGATCTGAGGTCTGCTCTCACCAACTCCGCCCATGTTTTTCGTGGTCTACCTCTACCACGTCTTCCTTCAACAGGGATTTCTTGGCACTTCTTTACCCAGCGGTCATCCTCCATGCGCATCACATGTCCAAACTAACGCAGTCTTCTCTCCCGCAGTATTACATGTATTAGATTTTTTTATACCACCACCACCACCAGTAATTCACTGAATCACCTACATCATCATCATCATTTTACGTCTACTTTTCCTTGCCTGCAAGGGTGGGAAGGGTTCTATCCAGCACAGCATCTCTCCACTTGTCGCGGTCCTTCGTCATCTCCTCCGTGAGCTTCAGCGATCTGAGGTCAGCTCTCACCACCACTGCCCATGTTTTCCGTTGTCTACCTCTACTGTGTCTTCCTTCTAATGGGATTTCTTGGCACTTCTTTACCCAGCGGTCATCAGAAAATAGAATGAGTATGAATGAATATATATATATATATATATACACATACACACGTGTGTGTGTGTTGGTTTATATTGAAATTTACCAATATAACCAAAAAAGGCTGATGAAGTTTTTAGCCTCTGTAGATTTCACTATAGACTGTTATGGCACAGACAGTAAAAGACCAATAATTTTTATAAAGCTGGTACAATCCCATAGCAAATTACAAAGGACAAATGATGACTAATAAAACAAAACAAAGTAATGTTTTACCCAGTATACTTCAACATGATATTTCGGGGCTATAACCCTCTTTTCAAAAGTGAAGCTGAAGGAGTTTAAAACAAAACAAAATGAGCGTTTTAAAGTATTCTTTCCTAACTGGCCTGTGTGTTTGTAAAACACATGCGCAGGGACGCTAATATGACCATTGCGCCACGTTCATTTCTGATCTACTATTTCAGCTTGGTTTTATATATATGTGATTTTATATACTTCATTTTTGCATTTGTTTTGTAAGATTCCTGCTATGAAATTGTGTGTTGAAACAGATATTCTCGTATTTTGGGAGGGTCATGCTACATACACACACACATATATATATATATATATATATATATAAATATATATATATATATATATAAATGAAAATAGAGAAATTAATGTAAGTAAAATGCCAACAATAATTCAGACATATAAGTGACCATACCATCAAGATGAACAACATTTTAATGTAAGATGAGGGCAAAGTAATACAATCTTAATTTAAAACAAATCAAGAAGAAAAACTTTATCCTCAGACTTTGTGTAAGTTGGGGGAAAAGCAGTACAATTGTGTAAGTTGGGGGAAAAGCAGTATAATCTTAACTCAAAATAAAATCAAGAAGAAATACTTAACCGTCAATTTGGGGAAAACTACAAACGCACTATATAGTCTTAAAAGACTATTTCACGAAACTTTTCAGTGGGGTTAGTCACGGTTGGGGTCGATCTTCAGTAGTGCTCAACATATTAACTAGATCACCACTATATATATTTACTCTTTTACCTGTTTCAGCCATCCGGCTGAGGCCATGCTGGGGCACCGCATATATATATATATATATATGTGTGTGAAGGCGTGTGGCTGAGTGATTAGAGAATTGGATTCGCAATCGTAAGATTGTGAGTTCGATTCCTGGACCAGGCGATGCGTTATGTCCTTGAGCAAGACACTTTATTTCACGTTGCTCCTTCTACCTGGAGTTGCGACCGATAGATAGTATTAGCAACTGGAAAGACCAACGGAAACATTGTTCCCTCGGTCCGATTGGACGAAAGTCGATCGTTCCTTTATTTTTATTTATATATATATATATATATATATATATATATATATATATATATCATCATTTTACGACCGCTTTTCCTTGCTTGCAAGGTTGGGATGGGTCATATGTTCTGCAGTTGCTGCCCATATATATATACACACACACACATATATACACACACACACACACATATATACACACACACACACACATATACACACACACACACACATATATATATATATATATAGGCACACATGCATTTATGTATTATGTATATACTATTAGCGTAAATGTTCATATACTACATGAATGTTAGGATGGGCATACTGCCTATATATATATATATATATATATATATATATATATATATATATGTACATGTGTGTGAGTGTGTATATATATATATGAAAGTGTGTATATGTATTATGCATATATATGATGTATATGTATGTATATATATATATATATATATATATATGAAAGTGTGTATTGTACACATATATATGTATGTATGTATATATCTATGTGTATATGAGTAGGTATATATATATACACCCACCCACATGTATGTATGTATATGTGTTATGCATATATATGATATATATATATATGCTACTAACATAACGCACTTCATAAAAGTTACATTTCTAAGATATTCTACAAAGTTTAATGTATCTAAATAAATTCCTGTTGCCCTCCTACCGACCCCCACCACTGAAATAATAAAATAATAAATGTATTGCATGAAGACTTTTTTTAAAAATGTAATTTAGATTAATTTACTTCTTTAGAGACAGCAAATAACATTATCAAATTACATTATACAAAAAATGTGTTCTTGCAATCAGATTTGAAATTATATTTATTTTTTAAACTTTTATTTTTATATTTATATTTCTTTTTATTTAATTTTTTATTTATGTATTTAATTTTTATTGATTTTATTTTTTATTTATTATTTTTTTTATCTATTTCTTTATATATTTAATTTTTTTAATTTATTTTTATGTTTTTTTATTTAATTTTATCTTATCTTATTTATTTATTTATTTTTTGTTAAAAAAATATATTTCCAAACGAAAGACAGAGAAAGAAAGAATGAGAGAAGAAATGAATGAATAAAATGAAAGAAAGAGGATGAATGAGTTGAAAGAAAGACTGATATGGGATGGGTGAAAGAAAGAAGAAAAAAAGAAATGAAAAAGGAAGGAAAAAATGAAGAAATAAAAAGTAAAGTTCACTGTAAAAACATTTTACAAAA
Organism: Eledone cirrhosa; assembly: GCA_964016885.1. Classification (NCBI taxonomy): domain Eukaryota; kingdom Metazoa; phylum Mollusca; class Cephalopoda; order Octopoda; family Eledonidae; genus Eledone; species Eledone cirrhosa. The sequence continues at coordinate 17,295,280 of OZ024763.1, read as the reverse complement.
ATAACAAATAACAAATAAAATACGTTATTATAAACTCGTTTTCTTGTTCGTAAAGTAAAATGATTTAATAAATTCGAAAATGTTTCTTAACTGGAATAATATTTTGTTTTTAATTATGAGTAATTAGCAGCAAAATAATAATAATAATAATAATAATAATAATAATAATAATGCTTTCTTTATTTTAATAATAACTAGCAGAATGGCCCGGCGTTGCTCGGTATTCTAAACATAGATTGGCATGTTTATCCATCCTTTCTGAAACAGTTTCGTCATATGTTCACCAATTGATGCAGACGTCCTAATAAAAAGTGAAGTCGTCTTGGGTGAATAGGCAAATAATTTTTGCATTAAGATTTTTCAAAAGCATGTAATTGCATTCCCTCTCTTTTTTGTTGTTGTTTTTGCTGCTGTCGAGCCTCGTGAAATAAATACATTTGTTTATATTTCGTTATTGTGTATGCAAAAATATCTGTACATGAATATATAATTAAATATATATATATATATATTAAAATAACAGATTAAAGTTTAAGCAAAGAATCGCTGCTTTCACCCTTAACTTCTGAAACTAAAAAAAAATCAATCTATGAACGCAGAAGTAAATATTTCGAAAAACGTTACACACTATATATATATATTTATATATAAATATATATATATATATATATATATAAATATATATATATATATATATATATATATATACACACACACAGCGTCATAATGTCATAATGCAGACAGCCAGACATACAGACAGATATTATAAGGGCGCAACGTTATATCTATGTATCTATCTAAAAAGAAAGACTAAGAATTATAGAGAGAGAAGAGATGGTGGTGGTGGTGGTGATGGTAGTGGTGGTGATGGTCCTGGTGATGATGGTGGTGGTTGTGGTTGTGGAGGTGATGATGGTGATGGTGGTGATGGTGATAATGTTGGATGATAATAATGATGATGATGGTGACAATGATGCTGATGATGATGAATAAAGAAAGCAATATAAGATGATAGAAATTTTCATTTCATTTCAACAGAGGTTTTATTTTATCTTTGTTTTTTAATGAAGTTTTCGGTTATCTTTTTCAGTTGTCTTTTTAATAAAATACTAAAACAACTTGATCAAACTTTGCCTCTGTATTCTTTCTCATACATAACATTCTCATATATATATTATATATTATATACATAATATACTACACTATACAGTATCGTATAATATATCACTGCTATATAATATATAATATACTATACTATACAGTATCGTATAATATATCACTGCTATATAATATATAATATACTACACTATACAGTATCGTATAATATATCACTGCTATATAATATATAATATACTATACTATACAGTATCATATAATATATCACTGCTATATAATATATAATATACTACACTATACAGTATCGTATAATATATCACTGCTATATAATATATAATATACTATATAGTATTGTATAATATATCACTGCTATATAATATATAATATACTACACTATATAGTATTGTATAATATATCACTGCTGTATAATATATAATATACTATACTATACAGTATCATATATATCACTGCTATATAATATACTACACTATACAGTATCGTATAATATATCACTGCTATATAATATATACTATACTATACAGTATCGTATAATATATACTATACTATACTATATAGTATTGTATAATATATCACTGCTATATAATATATAATATACTATACTATATAGTATTGTATAATATATCACTGCTATATAATATATAATATACTATACTATACAGTATCATATAATATATCACTGCTATATAATATATAATATACTACACTATACAGTATCATATAATATATCACTGCTATATAATATAATATACTATACAGTATTGTATAATATATCACTGCTATATAATATATAATATACTACACTATATAGTATCGTATAATATATCACTGCTATATAATATATAATATACTACACGATACAGTATCATATAATATATCACTGCTATATAATATATAATATAATATACAGTATTGTATAATATATCACTGCTATATAATATATAATATACTACACTATATAGTATCGTATAATATACACTGCTATATAATATATAATATACTACACTATACAGTATCGTATAATATATCACTGCTATATAACATGTAATATACTACACTATATACTATACTATACAGTATCGTATAATATATCACTGCTATATAATATATAATATACTATACTATACAGTATCGTATAATATATCACTGCTATATAATATACTACACTATACAGTATCGTATAATATATCACTGCTATATAACATGTAATATACTACACTATATACTATACTATACAGTATCGTATAATATATCACTGCTATATAATATATAATATACTATACAGTATCGTATAATATATCACTGCTATATAATATATAATATACTATACAGTATCGTATAGTATATCACTGCTACACCCTCCCAAAGTATAACAGTATCTATAACTATATATGTAATTGAAATATTCAATGAGGCTTCAACACACAAATTTTTTTTACTATGAAAAATAGTCTAACAGAACACCCAGTCCACACTGTAAAGTAGTCATGTAGGTGACGCGACAAATAGCACCCAGTCCACACTGTAAAGCGGTCATGTAGGTGTCACAATAAAAAGCACCCAGTCCACACTGTAAAGCGGTCATGTAGGTGTCACAATAAAAAGCACCCAGTCCACACTGTAAAGAGGTCGTGTAGGTGACACAACAAAAAGCACCCAGTCCACACTGTAAAGAGGTCGTGTAGGTGACACAACAAAAAGCACCCAGTCCACACTGTAAAGCGGTCATGTAGGTGTCACAATAAAAAGGACCCAGTCCACGCTGTAAAGTGGTCATGTAGGTGTTATGACAAAAAACACCCAGTCCACACTGTAAAGTGGTCGTGTAGGTGTTACGACAAAAAGGACCCAGTCCATGCTGTAAAGCGGTCACGTAAGAGACACAGTAAAAAGGCACCCAGTCCACACTGTTAATGTGGTTGGCATTAAGAAGGGCATCTAGCCGTAGAAAACCAGCCAGAAACAGTTCTATAGCTGCGAGACACGGTCACCCGACCAATCTTGCCTCAAGTTGGACAAACCTCTTCTAACCCATGCTAGCATGGAAGATGGTCGTTAAACGTTAAACGAAATTGAGCATATAAGCCCCTGGAATGGAAAACTGTTGACAGTGTTATCTGTGAGACATGAACTCACATCTTCTATATCCTGGACAACCAAGCTACTGATTGTTCGAAAGCAAATCTGATGAAAGTTTTTCCCCTCCAGGGGCTTTATGCCCAGTTTGTTAGACTATTTGTCATAGGCCAAAACGTACATTCATTGAAGCTTCTAACTCTAGGTTAATATTCAATAAATACACATACACTCAATGTTTCTAAAAATAATTAATTAATTAATTAAGGATTTAGAAGGATTTACTAAAATAATTAGTTATTTTATGATTACGATGGTATATAAGGGTGGTGGGTTGACAGAATCAGTAGAGCATCAGACAATATGTTTTGCTACATTAAGTTATGACCCTTTACATTCTGAGTTCATTACAATGGTATATAAGGGTGGTGGGTTGGCAGAATCAGTAGAGCATCAGACAATATGTTTTGATACATTAAGTTATGACCCTTTACATTCTGAGTTCATTACGATGGTATATAAGGGTGGGGGGGTTGGCAGAATCAGTAGTGCATCAGACAATATGTTTTGCTACTTAAGTTATGACCCTTTACATTCTGAGTTCATTACAATGGTATATAAGGGTGGGGGGTTGGCAGAATCAGTAGAGCATCAGACAATATGTTTTGCTACATTTAGTTATGACCCTTTACATTCTGAGTTCATTACAATGGTATATAAGGGTGGGGGGTTGGCAGAATCAGTAGAGCATCAGACAATATGTTTTGCTACATTAAGTTATGACCCTTTACATTCTGAGTTCATTACAATGGTATATAAGGGTGGTGGGTTGGCAGAATCAGTAGAGCATCAGACAATATGTTTTGATACATTAAGTTATGACCCTTTACATTCTGAGTTCATTACGATGGTATATAAGGGTGGGGGGGTTGGCAGAATCAGTAGTGCATCAGACAATATGTTTTGCTACTTAAGTTATGACCCTTTACATTCTGAGTTCATTACAATGGTATATAAGGGTGGGGGGTTGGCAGAATCAGTAGAGCATCAGACAATATGTTTTGCTACATTTAGTTATGACCCTTTACATTCTGAGTTCATTACAATGGTATATAAGGGTGGTGGATTGGCAGAATCAGTAGAGCATCAGACAATATGTTTTGCTACTTTAAGTTATGACCCTTTACATTCTGAGTTCATTACAATGGTATATAAGGGTGGGGGGTTGGCAGAATCGGTAGAGCATCAGACAACATGTTTTGCTACATTTAGTTATGACCCTTTACATGCTGAGTTCATTACAATGGTATATAAGGGTGGGGGGTTGGCAGAATCAGTAGAGCATCAGACAACATGTTTTGCTACATTTAGTTATGACCCTTTACATTCTGAGTTCATTACAATGGTATATAAGGGTGGGGGGTTGGCAGAATCAGTAGAGCATCAGACAACATGTTTTGCTACATTAAGTTATGACCCTTTACATTCTGAGTTCATTACAATGGTATATAAGGGTGGGGGGTTGGCAGAATCAGTAGAGCATCTGACAACATGTTTTGCTACATTTAGTTATGACCCTTTACATTCTGAGTTCATTACAATGGTATATAAGGGTGGGTGGTTGGCAGAATCAGTAGAGCATCAGACAACATGTTTTGCTACATTTAGTTATGACCCTTTACATTCTGAGTTCAAATCCCACTGAGGTCAACTTTGTCTTTCATTCTTTCAGTGGTCAATAAAATAAAGAACCAGTCCTGTACTGCGGTCAATATAATTGACTATCCCCTCTCCCCAGGGATTGCTGGCCTTGTGTCTAGATCAGAAATCCCTATTAAGATGGTATTTGTCATATTTCAGGTCAACTTTACCTTTCATCCCTTCAAGATCAATAAAAAAAAAGGTACCAGTCTAGTTCTGAGGGGTTTATTCTTACCCTTTATCTTTTTCCCACTTCCTCTCTATCACTCTATTTATCTCTGGAAGAAATCTACAGTATTCAGACATGGTGACGAGATGGGCTCTGCTGGGGTTAAAGACATGGTGAGGAGATGGGCTCTGCTGGGGTTAAAGACATGGTGA
>OZ024763.1:17267488-17284988 GCA_964016885.1 Eledone cirrhosa | reverse complement strand
CACACACACATATACATATATATATAATCAGTTAAAACGACACTAATTTTAGATCTAAACACACACACAAAATGTAAACACGACGTTCGAAAATGAAAATAAATTTACTTTCACTTTTAAGACCGCCCGTCTTGACGTATGCCATATTATATACTATAGTTAATAGGAAAAGCACCCAGCACACACTGCAAATGAGGTTGGTGTAAGGAAGGGCATCCAGCTGTAGAAACAAAGCCAAATCAGTTGAGTGAGTGAATCACGGAACCTCAAAACTAATCCCTCACAAAGGGGCAACCCATCCTACCCATGCTAGCATGGAAGATGGACGTTAAATGATGATGATGACGAAGGACCGTGACAAGTGCAGAGATGCTGTGCTGAATAGGACCCGTCCAACCCTTGCAAGCAGGGAAAAGCGGACGTAAAATGATGATGATGATGATATATATATATATCTATATATATTTATTAGAATAACAGATTAAAGTTTAAGCAAAAAATCGCTGCTTTCACACTTAATGGGATCTTCTGAAACTGAAAGAAATCAATCTGTGAACGCAGAAGTAAATATTGTGAAAAAGGCTGGAACCGAAAGGAAAACAGAAAGAGGATACTTTGGTTCGTGGAGATGTTCCCTGGCAATGAACGGAAAAAAAGCGAAGATAATACGTTGTTATGTGGAGCGATAAGAACAAATACACGCAAAAACAAAACCATGTTTATGGTATAAATGAAGTCATAGGCTAATATTCTATTTAGGTTGTTTCCTTGAGCAAGACACTTTATTTCACAGTGCTCCAGTTTACGCAGCTGTAGAAATGAGATGATAGGGACTGGGGTCCATATCATTCCACTGTAAAGTGGTCGTGGAGGTGCCATGGAAAAAAAGCACCCAGCACTCACTGTAAAGTGGACGTGTAGGCGCCACGGAAAAAAAGTACCCAGCACTCACTGTAAATGAAGTTGGTGTTAGGAAGGGCACCCAGCTGTAGAAATCAAGCCAGAATCAGTTACCGTCCCACCCTTGCAAGCAGGGAAAAGTGGACGTAAAATGATGATGATGATGATGATATATATATGTAGAGGTCATATATAATTTGTTGGGATACAACAAGCAAAATATCTTTATAACTGATATAAAGCACTCAACAAATTATTATCTGATATCCAGGAGATTCCAACCAGAATGGTTGCATTTTTTAAGGGTATGTCAACATTTATTTATAAAACTAACCTATATTATATTTTATCTGATGAAAGCGCACCATAGTTTGCTCTGGTGGCCCTTGAAATATGTATAATGAAATAAATATGGTTGTCATTTGTTAATATTTTGTATATATTAACGGGTGATGTGTTGTTTCCTTGAGCAAGACACTTTATTTCACATTGCTCCAGTTTACTCAGCTGTAGAAATGAGATGATAGGGACCCCAGTCCCTATCATTCCACTGCAAAGTGGTCGTGGAGGTGCCATGGAAAAAAAGCACCCAGCACTCACTGTAAATGAGGTTGGTGTTAGGAAGGGCATCCAGCTGTAGAAATCAAGCCAGAATCAGTTCCCGTCCCACCCTTACAAGCAGGGAAAAGCGGACGTAAAATGAAATGATGATGATGATGAAATGATGATAGACTATATTTATGTACAACAGGATCATTTTCCACTGCATTTTCTTTTCTTCACAAATAATCTTTGCCAACATCGTAACACCCCTGCCACTACCCTACCCCCCAAAACACACACATACATACACACACACACACACAGAAACAGAAACATACACAACACAACACACACACAATACACACAATACACATACAACAAACATACAACACAGACATACACAATACACGCAACACAGAAAAATACCCACAAAACAAAATGAGACGAAAAAAAAAAAAGCCCCAACAAAGCAGCAAACAACAGCTAAGTACAGTAAATTCTTGTTGTTGCCCCAACACCTCACACACTACTGCTTATTTACATGGGTGCCCATGTAAAGTAAAATACTATATACAGTAAGAAATATAATTATCTAAGTAGGAGGGGTGCGGTGTTTACATAAGATCGAAAATCTGGGGTGCGGGGCGGAACAGGGGGGTGAAGGGGGGCGTTTAACAGAAACAAGAGGATATTCATTTTGAAAAACATCAATTTTCGGGGGAGGGGGGTTTAAAGACAGAATAAAACATAAATTATAGATATAAATAATATAGAAATATGTACAAATAATAGGTGGGTATTGTTTTGTTATCTGGAGAGGAGTAACGCGTGTGTGCGTGTGTGTGTGTGTGTATATATGTATCTTTGTTTATGTAATATATGCATACATGTACATATATATATATATATGCACACATATATATGTATACATACACACCTGTATATACATATACATATACATATATATATATATATATATATATACCTATATATACACATATACATATATATATATATATATATATATATATACACCTATATATACACATATACATATATATATATATATATATACACACCTATATATACACATATACATATATATATATATATATATATATACACCTATATATACACATATACATATATATATATATATACCTATATATACACATATACATATATATATATATATATATATATATATATAAATATACACCTATATATACACATATACATATATATATTCATATATATACATACCCATGTCAGCATGGACAAAATGATATTAAACAATGATGTTTGTGTATATATATATACTTTATTCAAAATATTAATAAATGAAGACATTCACATAATCAAAATATATGTTTTATTATATATATTTCGAAGGTACTGTGGTGTTTTTTCCACTACGTCCTCGTCAGATAAAATATATGAATTGATGTATGACATACCTCAACGGTGCTGATGGTTCAATCTGCCAATACTGGAATTGAACCATCAACACCGTTGAGGTATGTCATACATCAATTCATGTATTTTATCTGACGAGGACGTAGTGGAAAAAACAGCACAGTACCTTCGAAATATATATAATAAAACATATATTTTGATTATGTGAACTCTAGAAAACTTTTCATGTTGAGTGCTTTTAATCTATTGTAAAACTATATTCATTGAGTAATCAATGAACTATATTAATCTTTGGTTATGTGTATATATATATATATATATATATATATATATATATATTTACACACACACACACACACATATATATACATACATATACACACATTCGCACATATATTCACACACATACACACAGGCACATATACACATGTACAGATGCATTCACACACACACACACACACACATACATACACACACCTACACACACATACATACATACACACCTACCAACACACACACACACATACCTACACACACATACCTACACACATATACACATACCTACACACACCTACACATACCAACACACACACACACATATACCTACACACACACATACTTACACACCTACACATACCAACACACACACACACATACCTACACACACACATACCTACACATGAGGAGAAGCTGTATGATTCTTGAAACTAAACTGTAATAACAGTGTAAGTAGTTTTAATACATAACTTCTTACTGTAATGATGTGGTGTGTTGAAATAGTAGCTGTTTAGCTTATACTGTAATAAGACTAATAATTATTACTACTATTATACTAATAGTTGTTTCTACTATAGGCACAAAGGGGGGGGGGGTCGTCGATTAAATCGACCCCATTGCGTTACTGGTACTTTATTTTATCGGCCCCGTAAGGATGAAAGGCAAATAATAATAATTGTTTCTACTTTTGGCACAAGGCCAGCAATTATCCCAGTGTATTACTGGTACTTTATTTTATTGACCCCGTAAGGATGAAAGGCAAAGTCAACCTCGGCGGGATTTGAACTCAAAATGGCAAGGGCTGTAACTCTATGCATCAAAGCATGACGTCCGACCCTCTACCGATACTGCCAGTCCACCATAATAATAATTGTTTCTACTTTAGGAACAAGGCCAGCAATTACACCCAGTGCATTACTGGTACTTTATTTTATCGACCCCGTAAGGATGAAAGGCAAAGTCACCACGGCCACCACCACCACGACTATGAAGACGACAACCACCACCACCACCACCATCACCACCACCACCACCACCACCACGACCACCACCACCACCACGACCACCACCACCACCACGACCACCATCACCACCACCATGATAATAATTCAGACCTGAGATGAAGATTGAAGACAACAGAGCAGATATTGTTGTTATTGAGACGAAGAGAGAGAAAGTGTCCACTCGTAGATGTAGCGCGACATTTTGACTCCAGAATTGAATAAAAAGAGAAAGTAGCGGCGGCATATGGCAACTTCAAATACGAGATGTTGAAATGATGGAGTACTGAAATATAGACAGCCACCATTGTCCCAGTGGTGGCTAGTGCTGTTGGCACGGTGACGTAGAACCTTGGAGACTACCTGTGAAAAATAAACTTTACACCAGGGTATTGAACCATTCTGCAAGACATTCCTACTGGGAACAGAGCAAATATTGAGAAAGGTTCTGGACTACCAGCAGTAATGAAATGGCAAGGAATGATATGAAAAAGCAGGAGTAACCCTAGGTTACTAGTTGTAGCCAGATATTCACTTAATCAAACAGACACGCCTTCTTCATATCTACACAGACATGCCTACTTCTTAACAAAAGACACACCCACTTCTCAACCAGAGACTCTCCCACTTCTTAACTACAGACACGCCTATTAACTACAAATACACCTTCTCAACCAGAGACACTCCCACTTAACTACAGACACACCCACTTCTCAACCAGAGACACTCCCACTTAACTACAGACACACCCACTTCTCAACTAAAGACTCTCCCACTTCTTAACTACAGACACACCTATTAACTACAACTACACCTTCTCAACCAGAGACTCCCACTTAACTACAGACACACCCACTTCTCAACCAGAGACACTCCCACTTAACTACAGACACACCCACTTCTCAACTAAAGACTCTCCCACTTCTTAACTACAGACACACCTATTAACTACAAATACACCTTCTCAACCAGAGACACTCCCACTTAACTAGACACACACCCACTTCTCAACCAGAGACTCTCCCACTTCTTAACTACACAGACACGCCTATTAACTACAAATACACCTTCTCAACCAGAGACACTCCCACTTAACTACAGACACACCCACTTCTCAACCAGAGACTCTCCCACTTCTTAACTACACAGACACACCTATTAACTACAAATACACCTTCTCAACCAGAGACACTCCTACTTAACTACAGACACACCCACTTCTCAACCAGAGACTCTCCCACTTCTTAACCACATAAATACCTAGTAAGGGAATGAAAGAGAGTTAGTGAGTGTGTGAGAGAGAGTGTATGTGTGAAACAAAGCATGAGAGAGAGAGAGTGAAAGGGAGGGAGAGAGAGTGAAAGGGAGAGTCAGAGGGAGAAATGCTTAAAAAATAACAGAGAGAGATAAACAGAGTTAATGAAAGTGAGAGTGAGTAAACGAGATAGAGAGTGAGTGAAAGGGAGAGGGAGAGAGAGAGGGGGTAAGGGAACAGATGAGCTGAGATGACAGTGAAAGGGAGATGTTAATAAGTGAGAGAGAGAGGGGGGAATAAATGAGTGTAAGAGAGAGAGAGTGAGAGAAAGAAAGATATAGAACGAGAGAGAAAGAATAGATGAGCAGAGATGAGAGAGAGAGAAGGCAAGCGAATGAGACAGTAGGAGTAAGAAAGCAAGAGAATGAGTGAGAAATAAAGTAAATGAAGGAGAGAGAGAGAGAGAAAGACAGAAAGAGAGAGAGAAAATGAATAAAAGTGGGAGAGAAAGAAAGTGAATGAAAAAGAGAGAAAAAGAGAAAGAAAGATAGAAAGAGAAAGATAGAAAGAGAAAGAGAGAACAAATGAGCTGAGATGGTATGGACGTGTGATGCGCATGGAAGATGACCGATCGGTGAAGAAGTGCCAGGAAATGCCAGTTGAAGGAAGACGTGGTAGAGGTAGACCACGAAAAACATGGGCGGAGGTGGTGAGAACAGACCTCAGATCGCTGAAGCTCACGGTGGAGATGACGAAGGACCGTGACAAGTGGGGAGATGCTGTGCTGAATAAGACCCGTCCCACCCTTGCAAGCAGGGAAAAGCGGACGTAAAATGATGATGATGATGATGATGATGATATATATATATGTATATATATATATATATATATATATATATGTATATGTATATAACGAAGGAAATGTGGTAGGGAACCAGGTGGACCATAACGCACCAAAGTACTCAATACTTAGGGTAGTAGAGTGGGTAATAGGAACGAGTAGGACGTCAACGGCTGAGCTCAAGCCGTTTCGACGGCTAATTCTGTAGTCCAGAATTAGCCGTCGAAACGGCTTGAGCTCAGCCGTCGGGGTCTTACTCGTTCCGATATATATATATATATATACATATATATATATATATATATATATATATATATATATATATATATATATATGTATATATATATGACATATATAGAAGAGAAAGACCACCAGGGAACAGTCATAATGAATCTGGTTGAAACAAATAAAAAGATAAATACAATTAATTAATTGAGTATCTAAACTAACGAGATTTTGTACTTGGATTAATTTAAAATTATATAAAACAACAACACAGAGATACATAAATATAATAAAACTACTTTGAATGGATGGAGATTAAGAATTGACTGGTTTACTAAATTATATTAATTAATTAATTCTTCAAGTTTATTTACTGATTTCATGGCTATGTTGTTACTGTGTATGAATATATATATGTGTGTATATATGTGTGTGTGTGGGGAGGGAGGGAGGGAGGGGGGGTTGTGTGTATGAATATATATGTATGTATATATGTGTGTGTGGGGGGGGTGTTTATGAATATATGTGTGTGTGTGTTTGTGAATATATATGTGTGTGTGTATGTGTGTGTGTGGGGGGGATGTTTGTGTGTATGAATATATATGTATGTATATGTGTGTGTGTGTGTGTATGTGTGTGTGTGTTTGTGAATATATATGTGTGTGTGGGTGGGGTGGGGGGGTGTTTGTGTGTATGAATATATATGTATGTATATATGTGTGTGTATGAATATATATGTATGTATATATGTGTGTGTATGAATATATATATATATATATATATATATATACACACACACACATATATATATATATATATATATGGGGAAGTGGGTGTATGTAAAAAGTAAACAACATGGTACAATTAAGAAATATATTAGTTTAACGCTTGATATAGTAGGAAAAGAGTCTTAAAGTTTCAGACATTAGGTAGGATGAGGAATAATAGATGAAATAGAAAGACAGAGAAGAAGAAAAGGAAAGCTACTGAGGAAAAAACACGTGGGTATTCAGTCAGCCATTTATGTATGTATATACACATGTGTATCTATATGTACATATATATATGTGTATGTATGTATGTATGTTCTTCTGGTTTTATAATTTCACAAATGTTTGTCAATAGAGAGAGAGAGAGTCGGTTTCTAACACAGACACATGACTCTCTCATTGGAATTTAAACATCAACTAGGTAGATATGTATGTATGTCTGCATGCGTGCATGTGTAGATATGGATGTTATTGTATGTGTGGATGTGTATGTTTTGAGTTGTATGTGTGCATGTGTATATGCTTTGTATCTGTACATGTGTATATGCAGTTATTAGATGCAAAATTTTTTGAATGTTTTACATATTTTTACTGTTCCATTAATGGATTGTACTTGTAGTTTCCTAACTAGTCGTATTCTTTCTGTTCCTGTGAAGCCCAGCTTCGCAAGATTTGTATTGAGGCAGTTACTAACATATCCCAGTGCCCCAATAATCACAGGTATAAATCTGAAGGTGTAATCAGTGTGGAGTATCTGCAGATTGTATGTATGTATGCATGAATTAATGTATGAATGTATGCGTCAGCTCGGGAAAGGTTGTGCTTACAGTCTTGATGAAGTCATCAGTAGTTGGACATGCAAGTCCTGTCAGCGTGAACTCCTCTCAAAGGCCGGTTATGTTAATCACCTAAAGTCACATGAAAGGATAACCACCTGCAACACCACTCAACAAACACCAGACGAAACAACATGCGTGATATGCAACAAGGTGTGTAGAACTAGTTCCAGACTAAAAAAGACACATGGTGGTAGATAAAGATTGTGTCCCACAGGGTGACACCACCGGTCCTGTGGAAAGCACAGCTCTCTTCTGTCTTCTGTATATCATAAACCATGCAGATCTGCAGATGGTCTACAAAGTCATTTACGAAGTCATGGACGCAGACGGGATGACAATGAAGAATCAATAAGAGACAGCAATCGTCTGTGAAGATGCTGCAATCATCATATCATCCTCCTCATCATCAATTAACATCTATCTTCCATGCTAGCATGGGTTTGTCCCATTTACAGTCAAGTTGGCTTAGGTGACCGTGTCTTGCTCATATAGGAGTCTTTCTGGCTGGTATTCTACGGCTGGATGTCCTTGCTATCGCCAACCACATTTACAGTGTGGGCTGGGTGTTTTTTGTCGTGACACCTGCATTATGTATGTATATATATATATAGATGTGTGTGTGTGTATGTATGTATATCTCACTTCCGTCATATGGTCTATCAAGTGCACAGGGGTAGGTGTCATGTCTGACACAACTGAAGGGCCCTCCAAAACCTTTGACTAATTTTTTACATCTGCACATCCTTCCCAACACCAACCACATTAAGGCCTGTATTGGGTGCTTTTATCATGTGGACCACCAGCATTAGGTAGGTTATCGTGTCCTTGACTTGGCAAACTTTCTATGGCTGGATGCCGATCCTATTACCAACACTAGGGCGGCTGTCATGTCCTTAAAAAAGAAAGGGTTTCTCCAACCATTTGTTTGGCAAGGTTGCCATGTCCTTGACACAACTAAAAGGTCCTTCCCAACTCTTTCTATGGCTGCATTCCCTTCCTATCACCAGAAATAGGGAGGCTGCATGTTCTTGACACAACTAAATATTTCTCGCAACCCTTTGTTTGGCAAGCTATCCGTGGTTGGATGCCGTTCCTATCACCAAGTCTAGTGAAACTGTCATGTCCTTGACAAATTTGTGTGACTGGCTGCCCTTCCTCTCACCACCACTAGCGAGGCTATCATGTCCTAGACACATCTGAAAGCTCCTCCAAACCTTTATTTGGTAAGCTACCTACAGCTGTATGCCCTTCCTATCACCAACACTAGGGAGACTATCATGTCCTTGACACAATTAAGGGTCCTCTCAACCTTTTCTTTGGCAAGCTATCGATGGCAGTATGCCGTTCCTCTCACCAACACTAGGGAGACTATCATGTCCTTGACACAATTAAGGGTCCTCTCAACCTTTTCTTTGGCAAGCTATCGATGGCAGTATGCCGTTCTTCTCACCAACACTAGGGAGACTATCATGTCCTTGACACAATTAAGGGTCTTCTCAACCTTTTCTTTGGCAAGCTATCGATGGCAGTATGCCGTTCCTCTCACCAACACTAGGGAGACTATCATGTCCTTGACACAATTAAGGGTCTTCTCAACCTTTTCTTTGGCAAGCTATCGATGGCAGTATGCCGTTCTTCTCACCAACACTAGGGGGACTATCATGTCCTTGACACATCTAAAAGCTCTTCCTAATCCCGTATGCCCTTCTTATCACCAACCATTATTAAAACAATCTGAAGGGTACATTGAATGACGCCCCAGACAGAAACTGTCTGAAATATAAAATGGTCACAGAATCGCTATCATTAATTATAGATCAGCTCAATTAACAATGACCTGGGGTCAAACATTAATATGAAATTTAATTAGAATGAAAACTAAACCACAACTAATCCCCAGACTCTTCATAAATATATCTGTCTATATATACATGTGTGTGTTTCTGTGTTTCTGTATGTGTGTGTGTGTGTGGGGGGGTCTGTATACGTGTCAGTGAGTGTATGTGTGTGTCTGTATGTCTGTATCGATGTCAGTATGTGTGTGTGTGTGTCTATATATGTTTGTATGTGTGTATCTGTATGTGTGTGTCAGTATGTGTGTGTGTGTGTCTATATATGTTTGTATGTGTGTATCTGTATGTGTGTGTGTGTGTCTATATATGTTTGCATGTGTGTGTGTGAGTGTGTGAGTGTGTGAGTGGGTCTATATATGTTTGTATGTGTGTATCAGTATGTGTGTGTGTGTCTATATATGTTTGTATGTGTGTATCTGTATGTGTGTATCTGTATGTGTGTGTCTGTATGTCTGTATCGATGTCTGGATGTGTGTGTGTGTGTGTGTCTATATATGTTTGTATGTGTGTATCTGTGTGTGTGTATCTGTATGTGTGTGTCTGTATGTCTGTATCGATGTCTGGATGTGTATCTGTGTGTGTGTGTGTGTGTCTATATATGTTTGTATGTGTATATCTGTGTGTGAGTGTGTCTATATATGTTTGTATGTGTGTATATGTGTGTGTGTGTCTATATATGTTTGTATGTGTGTATCTGTGTGTGTGTGTGTGTCTATATATGTTTGTATGTGTGTATCTGTATGTGTCAGTATGTGTGTGTGTGTGTGTCTATATATGTTTGTATGTGTATATCTGTGTGTGAGTGTGTCTATATATGTTTGTATGTGTGTATATGTGTGTGTCTATATATGTTTGTATGTGTGTATCTGTGTGTGTGTGTGAGTGTGTCTATATATGTTTGTATGTGTGTATCTGTATGTGTCAGTATGTGTGTGTGTGTGTGTCTATATATGTTTGTATGTGTATATCTGTGTGTGAGTGTGTCTATATATGTTTGTATGTGTGTATATGTGTGTGTCTATATATGTTTGTATGTGTGTATCTGTGTGTGTGTGTGTGAGTGTGTCTATATATGTTTGTATGTGTGTATCTGTATGTGTGTATCTGTGTGTGTGTGTGTCTATATATGCTCGTATGTGTGTATCTGTGTGTGTGTCAGTATGTGTGTGTGTGTCTATATATGTTTGTATGTGTGTATCTGTATGTGTGTGTGTGTGTCTATATATGTTTGTATGTGTGTATCTGTATGTGTGTGTGTGTGTCTATATATGTTTGTATGTGTGTATCTGTAAGTGCGTCAGTGTGTGTGTGTGAGTGTGTCTATATATGTTTGTATGTGTGTATCTGTATGTGTCAGTATGTGTGTGTCTATATATGTTTGTATGTGTGTATCTGTGTGTGAGTGTGTCTATATATGTTTGTATGTGTGTATCTGTGTGTGAGTGTGTCTATATATGTTTGTATGTGTGTATCTGCGTGTGAGTGTGTGAGTGGGTCTATATATGTTTGTATGTGTGTGTGTGTGAGTGTGTGAGTGTGTCTATATATGTTTGCATGTGTGTATTTGTATGTGTGTGTGAGTGTGTCTATATATGTTTGCATGTGTGTATCTGTGTGTGAGTGTGTCTATATATGTTTGTATGTGTGTATCTGTGTGTGAGTGTGTCTATATATGTTTGTATGTGTGTATCTGTGTGTGAGTGTGTCTATATATGTTTGTATGTGAGTATCTGTATGTGTGTTGGTATGTCTGTGTGTCTGCGTGAATTTGTGTGTGTGTGTGTGTGTTAAAAAGTGAGTTCATATATATATATATATGTGTATGTATGTGTGTGTTTGTAAAGTTGCATATATGTGTGTGTGTGTGTATTGATACATACATATATATATATATATATATATATATATATATATATATATATATATATATATATGCACATACCTTTAAACACATACACATCTGTATTGGCACACATACACACATATATGTATCATTACACACATACACATATATATATATATATATATATAAATATATATATATACATGATGTCCCAAAAGAATGTATATACACTTTTATTAAAATACTCTTGACGTGTGTATACGTTTTTGAGGACACCCTGTATATACATACATATGTGTGTGTGTGTGTGTGTGTGTGTGTGTGTGTGTGTGTGTCTACAGATGTGTATTACTATGTACGTAAAAAAAAAATCATTGATTTAGTTTGATTTTGATAAATGATTAAATAAATGAAGGTCTCAGTTTTTGATTTCAAATTATAGATCTTAGTCGTCTGAATGTAATGTACTATCAGTTTTTGATTGGAATTAAGGCTGACATAATTAGACACCTCTAGAATTACTCTGTGTGTGTGTGTATGTGTATATGTGTATATATATATATATATATATATATACATATATATATGTATGTGTGTATATATAATATATATATATATGTGTGTCTGTGCATGTATATGTGTGTATGTATGTATATATATATATGCGTCCAACCCTTGCAAGCAAGGAAAAGTGGACGTAAAATGAAATAAAATGAAATGAATGTATATATATATATATATATATAGATATATTATATGTTATTATATATACATATATATATATATATATATATATATATAACGAAGGAAATGTGGTAAGGAACCAGGTGGACCATAACGCACCAAAGTACTCAATACTTGAGGTAGTAGAGTGGGTAATAGGAACCAGTAAGACCCCGACAGCTGAGCTCAAGCCGTTTCGACGGTGAATTAGCCGTCGAAACGGCTTGAGCTCAGCTGTCGGGGTCTTACTGGTTCCTATATATATATATATATTTTTATATATGTGTGTGTGTGTAGTGGGAAAAGCCAGACTATTTCGTGTTTCCTATTCACTAACATATAAATCATATTAGGACGGCCTGGGGGGAAACAGCTGATATCGAATATATGTATATGTATGTATATATATATACACACATATATACATATATATTACTGAAATATCATCACTGTTGACTTTTTAGGGTAATATGGGTTCAATCTGACTTACACACATACAGATATACACATACTCATACCCACTCTACTACCCTAAGTATTGAGTACTTTGGTGCGTTATGGTCCACCTGGTTCCTTACCACATTTCCTTCATTATATATATATATCATCATTTCATCATTTCATTTTACGTCCGCTTTTCCCTGCTTGCAAGGGTGGGACGGGAACTGATTCTGGCTTGATTTCTACAGCTGGATGCCCTTCCTAACACCAACCTCATTTACAGTGTGTGCTGGGTGCTTTTTTGCCGTGGCACCTCCACGACCACTTTGCAGTGGAATGATAGGGACCCCAGTCCCTATCATCTCATTTCTACAGCTGAGTAAACTGGAGCAATGTGAAATAAAGTGTCTTGCTCAAGGAAACAACACATCACCCGGTCTGAGAATTGAACTCACAACCTTTCGATTGCAAGGCCAATGCTCTAACCACTAAGCCATGTGCCTCCACTAGCCATGTGCCTCCATATGCATATATATATATATATATATATATATATATATATTTAGGTTTGTTGGTTCACCACTGGATAGAATTGGTCATTCTGTATGGTCAATCTTGATGTAATATTGTGGAGAGTACTCAACGTAGTGCAGTTCACCCGTCTTCGTTTGTGTAGTTGGTGGTATTAATACGGAGTTAACTATTATAAATAAAATAAAATAAAATAACCAGCCTCCTGTTATTTTATTTATATATATATATATTTATATAGTGAAGGCATGTGGCTCTTGAGGTTGTCAGTTCGATTCCTGGACCGGGTGATGCGTTATGTCCTTGAGCAAGAAACTTTATTTCACGTTGCTCCTTCTACCTGGAGTTGCGACCGATAGAGAGTATTAGCAATTGGAAAGACCAACGGAAACATTGTTTCCTCGGTCCGATTTGACGAAAGTCGATCGACAAATTTTTAATATATATGATGGAGGCACATGGCTTAGTGGTTAGAGCATTGGCCTTGCAATCGAAAGGTTGTGAGTTCAATTCTCAGACCGGGTGATGTGTTGTTTCCTTGAGCAAGACACTTTATTTCACATTGCTCCAGTTTACTCAGCTGTAGGAAGGAGATGATAGGGACTGGGGTCCCTATCATTCCACTGCAAAGTGGTCGTGGAGGTGCCACGGCAAAAAAGCACCCAGCACTCACTGTAAATGAGGTTGGTGTTAGGAAGGGCATCCAGCTGTAGAAATCAAGCCAGAATCAGTTCCCGTCCCACCCTTGCAAGTAGGGAAAAAGCGGACGTAAAATGAAATGATGATGAATGATGATATAGTGTATGTATGTATGTGGATGCGTGTATGTATTTATTTAATTTCTATTACCTCTGTATTTTATTTACTTTATTCTTAACTCTGAAGCCGAGAATCTTTCGGTTTCCTAGTTAGAATTTTAGTCTACGACTACAGCTATACCATTTACGTGGTTTTGTCTTTGCGTGCAATGTTCTCCCCGCTCTACATATGACGTATTATCTTCGTTTTTTCCGTTCATTGCCAGAGAACGTCTCCATGAACCACCTAATAGAATATTAGTCTACGACCTCTGTTATACCATAAACATGGTTTTGTCTTTGTGTGTAATTGTTTTTCACCGCTCCTATTAATGACGTATTATCTTCGTTTTTTCCCGTTCTTTGCCAGGGAACGTTTCCACGAACCAAAGTATGGTCTTCCTGTCTTCCTCGGGTTGCAACGTTTTTTGAAATATTCACTTCTGCATTCACAGATTGACTTTTTTAGTTTCTGAAGATCCCATTAAGGGTGAGAGCAGCGATTCTTTGCTTAAACTTTAATCTGTTATTTTATATTTTAATAAATATATATATATATATATATATATATATAAATAGGGAAACACAAAGCAGGCTTTGTTTACAAATGGCCAGCGAATTTGAAAATTAGGAAGTAACATGTGCTTATGCCGTATTTGACTAAATAGAATTAGTCTGTTAGTTGGGATTTTAAAAAACCCTCTGAATGGAATAAAGGACGAGTATTGACGTACATAGGACACAAACCAATGGTGACACATTGGTCTGGCAATGTGAATCACAAACCATGGTTGAACTCATTTAAAAACTGGGTATAAGTATAACCAGATGTAGTGTGCAAGAGAGAAGACTGCAGTGCTATGGACGTGTGATACGCATGGATAATGATTGCTGGGTGAAGAAGTGCCAAGGAATCCCAGTGGAAGGAAGCTGCAGTAGAGGAAGACCACGGCAGACCTGAGCAGAGGTGGTGAGAGCTGATTGCAAATGACTGAAGCTCACTGAGGAGGAGATGACGAAGGAACACGACGAGTGGTGAGATGCAGTACTGAAAAAGGACCTGTCCAACCCATACCAGTATAGCTACATGGAAGTAAAAACAATAATGATGACGTCCGCGCACACACACACACACATGCAAACACATGCAAACAATGACCTGCCTGTTGGTACCAGGTTAAAACACACCCAGTACACTCTGGAAAGTGGTTGACTACATGAGGGGTTTCCAGCTGTAGAAACTATGTCCTGATCCTAATATGTGCCACATATATATTATTGCAGGCTTCTGTCTGTTAGATGACATAGACATAGACAAGGAGACAGACAGACAGACAAAGAGGCATATATATATATATATAGAGAGAGAGACATAGAGATAGATAGAGTCACATAGAGTGAGATTGAGACAGATAGTGATAGAGGAAGACGGACAAAGACAGAGAGGTAGACAAAGACATAGAGAGAGAGACAAAGATATATAGAGAGAGACAAAGACATAGAGAGAGACAAAGACAGAGAGATAGACAGACATATAGAGAGAGAGACAGACATATATAGAGAGAGACAGACATATATATAGAGAGACAGACATATATAGAGAGAGAGAGACAAATATATATATATATAGAGAGAGAGAGACAAATATATATATATATAGAGAGAGAGACAAATATATATATAGAGAGAGAGACAAAGACATAGAGAGAGAGAGACAAAGACATAGAGAGGTAGACAAAGACATAAAGAGAGAGAGACAAAGACAGAGAGAGAGACAAAGACAGAGAGAGAGACAAAGACAGAGAGAGAGACAAAGACATAAAGAGAGAAACAAAGACAGAGAGATAGACAGACATAAAGAGAGACAAAAACAGAGATAGACAAAGACAGAGATAGACAAAGACATAGAGAGATGGACAGAGACAGAAATAGACAAAGACAGAGAGGTAGACAAAGACAGAGAGAGACAAAGACATAGAGAGAGACAAAGACATAGAGAGAGACAAAGACAGAGAGAGACAAAGACATAGAGAGAGACAAAGACATAGAGAGAGACAAAGACAGAGAGGTAGACAAAGACAGAGAGGTAGACAAAGACAGAGATAGACAAAGACAGAGAGGTAGACAAAGACAGAGATAGACAAAGACAGAGAGGTAGACAAAGACAGAGAGGTAGACAAAGACAGAGAGGTAGACAAAGACAGAGATAGACAAAGACAGAGAGGTAGACAAAGACAGAGAGGTAGACAAAGACAGAGAGGTAGACAGAGACAGAGAGGTAGACAAAGACAGAGAGGTAGACAAAGACAGAGATAGACAAAGACAGAGAGGTAGACAGACAGAGAGGTAGACAAAGACAGAGAGGTAGACAAAGACAGAGAGGTAGACAAAGACAAAGAGGTAGACAAAGACAGAGAGGTAGACAAAGACAAAGAGGTAGACAAAGACAGAGAGGTAGACAAAGACAAAGAGGTAGACAAAGACAGAGAGGTAGACAAAGACAGAGAGGTAGACAAAGACAAAGAGGTAGACAAAGACAGAGAGGTAGACAAAGACAGAGAGAGAGACAAAGACAGAGAGATAGACAAAGACAGAGAGGTAGACAAAGACAGAGATAGACAAAGACAGAGAGGTAGACAAAGACAGAGAGGTAGACAAAGACAGAGAGGTAGACAAAGACAGAGATAGACAAAGACAAAGAGGTAGACAAAGACAGAGAGGTAGACAAAGACAGAGAGGTAGACAAAGACAGAGAGAGAGACAAAGACAAAGAGGTAGACAAAGACAGAGATAGACAAAGACAGAGAGGTAGACAAAGACAGAGACGTAGACAAAGACAGAGACGTAGACAAAGACAAAGAGGTAGACAAAGACAGAGAGGTAGACAAAGACAAAGAGGTAGACAAAGACAGAGAGGTAGACAAAGACAGAGAGGTAGACAAAGACAGAGAGAGAGACAAAGACAGAGAGGTAGACAAAGACAAAGAGGTAGACAAAGACAGAGATAGACAAAGACAGAGAGGTAGACAAAGACAGAGAGGTAGACAAAGACAGAGAGGTAGACAAAGACAGAGAGAGAGACAAAGACAGAGAGGTAGACAAAGACAGAGAGGTAGACAAAGACAGAGAGGTAGACAAAGACAGAGAGGTAGACAAAGACAGAGAGGTAGACAAAGACAGAGAGGTAGACAAAGACAGAGAGGTAGACAAAGACAGAGAGAGAGACAAAGACAGAGAGGTAGACAA
>OZ024763.1:17239988-17262488 GCA_964016885.1 Eledone cirrhosa | reverse complement strand
AATGTATGTATGTGTGAATGTATGTACGTGTGAATGTATGTACGTGTGAATGTATGTACGTGTGAATGTATGTATGTGTGAATGTATGTATGTATTTGTGAATGTATGTATGTATGTGTGAATGTATGTATTTGTGAATGTATGTATTTGTGAATGTATGTATGTATGTATGTATGTGTGAATGTATGTATGTGAATGTATGCATGTAAGAATGTATGTATGTAAGTGTGAATGTATGCATGTAAGAATGTATGTATGTAAGTGTGAATGTATGTATGTGTGAATGTATGTATGTGAATGCATGTGTGAATGTATGTATGTATGTTTGTATGTATGTGTATGGATGCATTTGTGTTTCCATGCCCCTGCGCATTATGTATGCGTATGTATGTGTTTGTATATATATGTATGTATGTATATATATATATACAGGTAAAATTGCGTTATAATAAATACTATTACCACAAATTTTTCAGCATAACAAAAATTTTTTCAATCCTGAGATAATAACAAACAAGCACTTGATTTATTTTGGTCAATCTTTTTATAAAGAATTTTTCCTTATACCTCATGAATTTCGTTATAACGGAATTTCACTGTATACATATATATATATATATATATATATATATATATAGAGAGAGAGAGAGAGAGATAGATAGATAGATAAATATACATGGGTGTGTATGATTGTGTATAGAAGATTATATTAATAAGAGGAATTCCAACTTTGTCTGATTTACTCGTTTTATTTACAATCCTTTAAAATTTATAATGGTATTATAATGAAATAGTATGATAGAATATTAAATTCTAAGTGTTAATTGAACAAGTACTTTCATGCTTTCGCAATCTTCAGGTTCATAATATGTGGTGACAGTCAAGTTTGCAATTATATATATATATATATATATATATATATATATATATATATACATATATATATATATATATATATATATATATATATGTGTGTGTGTGTGTGTGTGTGTGTGTGTATGTAAAAGGTAAACAGAAATAACAACACAATCGCTACAGTATATAGAAGGTATATATTAGGTTAATGCTTGATGTAGCAGGAAGAGGGTCTCACCGCTTCGGACGCTAGTCCTTCATCAGAAGAAAGAATGAGAAATAAAATAGATTGAGGGGACGGGTGGGATGGAATTGGAGAAAATGTCTTTAGATAAAAATATATATATATATGTAACCCATGCTAGTGTGGAAGATGGACGATGATGATCATGATGATGTATGTATGTTCCTCTGGTCTTATAATTTTATAAACTTTTTCCAATAGAGAGAGAGAGTCGGTTTCTAACACAGACACAAGACTCTCTCATTGGTATTTACACAACATCAACTAGGTAGATATGTCTGCATGTCTGCATGCATGCGTGTGTGTGCAGGTATCGATGTTATTGTATTTGTGGATGTGTATGTTTTGAGTTGTATGTGTGCATGTGTATATGCTTTGCATCTGTACATGTGTATATGCAGTTATTAGATGCAGAATTTTTAGAATGTTTTACATATTTTTACTGTTCCATTAATGGATTGTACTTGTAATTTCCTAACTAGTTGTGTTCTTTCTGTTCCTGTGAAGCCTAGCTTCGCAAGATTTGTATTGAGGCAGTTACTAACATATCCCAGTGCCCCAATAATCACAGGTATAAATCTGAAGGTATAGTCAGGATGGAGTATCTGCAGATTTCTCATCAGTTCTGCATAAATATTCTCCTTTTCGCTAATCTTTGATATTATATTGGCATCTGCTGGGTAGCTAATTTCCACTACTGTCCATGCCTTCTTTTCCCTGTCCCATATCATAATATCTGGTCTGTTATGCCTGCATTTTATTGGGGTTTTTACTGGAACATTCCACCAGTACTCTTTCATATTATGTACATGGATGTCTTCCACATTATTGTAGCTTTTAATGTTGATCATTTAGTTTATGTTCATTATATACTAGCCGAGGTACCCGGCTTGGCCTTGGAAAACAGTTAAGAGAAGACGGATGAAAGAGAAAAAGACTGTATTGGATATGTGTGTGTGTGAGTGACATAAAAAAACAATCATAAAACTTCCTTATTAGGCGGGGGGGGGGAGTAAACTGCGGCTTAAATGATAGCATTGGCCTTGGATTTTAAATGTTGTGAAATAACAATAATCAATACGATCATTTTCGGCTCCAAAGGACGTCATCTGAAACACGGTTTAAACCAATTCTAGACTTTTGTGGGACGTCACTCTCTCTCTCTCTCTCTGCCTCTCCCTCTGTGTGCCTCTCTCTCTCTTTAGATGTGTGTGCGTGTGTGTATAGTTTCCGTGGGACCAACCAACCAACCCACCAACCAACCCACCCACCCACCAACCCACCAACCAACCAACCCACCATCCAACCAACCCACCAACCAACCCACCAACCAACCAACCCACCAAGCCACCCACCCACCCCCCAACCCACCAATAAACATCTCTCTTATATAGATATATATAATTCACCACTTTGGCAAACGATTTGGAAACATATGAAGAGTTGATCCGGCAATAAACACTACTAATGGTTTCTGATTTAGGCACAAGGCCAGCAATTACCCCAGTGCATTACTGGTATTTTATCTTATTGACCCCGTAAGGATGAAAGGCAAATCTAACCTCGGCAGGATTTGAACTCAGAACGTAAAGGGCCATAACTCTATGCTGCAAAGATTGGTGTCTGATGCTCTACCAATACTGCCTTAATAATAATAATAATAATAATTGTTTCTACTTTAGGCACAAGGCCAGCAATTACCCCAGTGCATCACTGGTACTGTATTTTATCGACCCCGTAAGGATGAAAGGCAAAGTCAACCTTGGTGGGATTTGAACTCAGACCGTAAAGGGCCGTAACTCTATGCTGGAAAGCATGGCGCCCCGACCCTCTACTGATACTGCCAATCCACCGCCACCAATTTTATGAGGGCAAAATCGATCCCAGTGTGTTACTGGTACTTTATTTTATCACACCCCATTGGAAGGATGAAAGGCAAAACTATCCTCGGCGGGATTAGAACTCAGAAGGTAAAGGGCCGTATCTCTATGCCGCAGAGTTATATATATATATATATATATATATATATACTAATATCTGTGTGTGTATATATATATATATATTGCTGTTTTTCTTTGAATTGTATGTGTAGGTGGAGAAGGCTGAGTGGGTGGGTGTGTAGGTGTGTGTGTGTATATATGTGTGGATGTGTGTGTAGGTGTATGTCTCTGTATAAATCTATGTATATGTGTGTTTTTTTCCCTTTATATTTTATATATATATATATATATATATATATATATATATATATATATATATATATATATATATTATTTTTTCCTGTCAGGGAATAAGAGATCTTGCTGAGAGTGTGAGAGTGTAAGTGTGTGTGTGTGTGTGTATGTGTGTGTGTGTGTGTGTATGTGTGTGTATGTGTGTATGTATGTCCTCTCATTAATGTATGTGTGTGTGTATGTATGTATGTCCTCTCGATGTATGTCCTGTCAATGTATGTATGTGTGTATCTATGTATGTTTATATATGTGTGTATGTATGTGATTATGTATGTATTAATGTATCTATGTATGTGTGTATGTATGTGATTATGTATGCATTAATGTATCTATGTATGCGTGTATGTATGTGATTATGTATGCATTAATGTATCTATGTATGCGTGTATGTATGTGATTATGTATGCATTAATGTATCTATGTATGTGTGTATGTATGTGATTATGTATGTATTAATGTATCTATGTATGTGTGTATGTATGTGATTATGTATGTATTAATGTATCTATGTATGTGTGTATGTATGTGATTATGTATGTATTAATGTATCTATGTATGTGTGTATGTACGTATGTCCTCACATTACTGTACGTATGTACGTACATACATATGTCCTTTTATTAATGTATAAGCAACACCACATTATTTTCACTTAATATCTGAGGAGATAAAGTCTCTAGGGAACCATTGGCAGCTAATTAGTACGACATCTTCGTTAACATTCTCATTGGTAACAAACTGATAAATAATACAACAATAATATTAATAATAATATAATGACAGTCATCACCTCAACTGCTAAATATGTCATGAAAACAACCATGGGGTCCACAGTTCAACCCCTACAGCCTGCCACCATGGGGTCCACAGTTCAACCCCTACAGCTTGCCACCATGGGGTCCACAGTTCAACCCCTACAGCTTGCCACCATGGGGTCCACAGTTCAACCCCTACAGCTTGCCACCATGGGGTCCACAGTTCAACCTCTACAGCCTGCCACCATGGGGTCCACAGTTCAACCCCTACAGCTTGCCACCATAGGGTCCACAGTTCAACCCCTACAGCTTGCCACCATAGGGTCCACAGTTCAACCCCTACAGCCTGCCACCATGGGGTCCACAGTTCAACCCCTACAGCTTGCCACCATGGGGTCCACAGTTCAACCCCTACAGCCTGCCACCATAGGGTCCACAGTTCAACCCCTACAGCCTTCCACCGTGGGGTCCACAGTTCAACCCCTACAGCCTGCCACCATGGGGTCCACAGTTCAACCCCTACAGCTTGCCACCATGGGGTCCACAGTTCAACCCCTACAGCTTGCCACCATGGGGTCCACAGTTCAACCCCTACAGCCTGCCACCATAGGGTCCACAGTTCAACCCCTACAG
Organism: Eledone cirrhosa; assembly: GCA_964016885.1. NCBI lineage: Eukaryota > Metazoa > Mollusca > Cephalopoda > Octopoda > Eledonidae > Eledone > Eledone cirrhosa. The sequence goes on along the minus strand of OZ024763.1, from coordinate 17,257,767 downwards.
CCTTCCACCGTGGGGTCCACAGTTCAACCCCTACAGCCTGCCACCATGGGGTCCACAGTTCAACCCCTACAGCTTGCCACCATGGGGTCCACAGTTCAACCCCTACAGCTTGCCACCATGGGGTCCACAGTTCAACCCCTACAGCTTGCCACCATGGGGTCCACAGTTCAACCCCTACAGCTTGCCACCATGGGGTCCACAGTTCAACCCCTACAGCCTGCCACCATAGGGTCCACAGTTCAACCCCTACAGCTTGCCACCATGGGGTCCACAGTTCAACCCCTACAGCCTTCCACCGTGGGGTCCACAGTTCAACCCCTACAGCCTTCCACCGTGGGGTCCACAGTTCAACCCCTACAGCCTGCCACCATAGGGTCCACAGTTCAACCCCTACAGCTTGCCACCGTGGGGTCCACAGTTCAACCCCTACAGCCTGCCACCATAGGGTCCACAGTTCAACCCCTACAGCTTGCCACCATAGGGTCCACAGTTCAACCCCTACAGCTTGCCACCATAGGGTCCACAGTTCAACCCCTACAGCTTGCCACCATAGGGTCCACAGTTCAACCCCTACAGCTTGCCACCATGGGGTCCACAGTTCAACCCCTACAGCCTGCCACCGTGGGGTCCACAGTTCAACCCCTACAGCTTGCCACCATGGGGTCCACAGTTCAAACTCTACAGCCTGCCACCATGGGGTCCACAGTTCAACCCCTACAGCTTGCCACCATGGGGTCCACAGTTCAACCCCTACAGCCTGCCACCATGGGGTCCACAGTTCAACCCCTACAGCTTGCCACCATGGGGTCCACAGTTCAACCCCTACAGCCTGCCACCATGGGGTCCACAGTTCAACCCCTACAGCTTGCCACCATGGGGTCCACAGTTCAACCCCTACAGCCTGCCACCGTGGGGTCCACAGTTCAACCCCTACAGCCTGCCACCATGGGGTCCACAGTTCAACCCCTACAGCTTGCCACCATGGGGTCCACAGTTCAACCCCTACAGCTTGCCACCATGGGGTCCACAGTTCAACCCCTACAGCCTGCCACCGTGGGGTCCACAGTTCAACCCCTACAGCCTGCCACCGTGGGGTCCACAGTTCAACCCCTACAGCCTGCCACCGTGGGGTCCACAGTTCAACCCCTACAGCCTGCCACCGTGGGGTCCACAGTTCAACCCCTACAGCCTGCCACCGTGGGGTCCACAGTTCAACCCCTACAGCCTGCCACCGTGGGGTCCACAGTTCAACCCCTACAGCTTGCCACCATAGGGTCCACAGTTCAATCCCTACAGCTTGCCACCATGGGGTCCACAGTTCAACCCCTACAGCTTGCCACCATGGGGTCCACAGTTCAATCCCTACAGCCTGCCACCATGGGGTCCACAGTTCAACCCCTACAGCCTGCCACCATGGGGTCCACAGTTCAACCCCTACAGCTTGCCACCATGGGGTCCACAGTTCAACCCCTACAGCCTGCCACCGTGGGGTCCACAGTTCAACCCCTACAGCCTGCCACCATGGGGTCCACAGTTCAACCCCTACAGCCTGCCACCATGGGGTCCACAGTTCAACCCCTACAGCTTGCCACCATGGGGTCCACAGTTCAACCCCTACAGCCTGCCACCGTGGGGTCCACAGTTCAACCCCTACAGCCTGCCACCATGGGGTCCACAGTTCAACCCCTACAGCCTGCCACCATGGGGTCCACAGTTCAAACTCTACAGCCTGCCACCGTGGGGTCCACAGTTCAACCCCTACAGCCTGCCACCATGGGGTCCACAGTTCAACCCCTACAGCCTGCCACCATGGGGTCCACAGTTCAACCCCTACAGCCTGCCACCATGGGGTCCACAGTTCAACCCCTACAGCCTGCCACCATGGGGTCCACAGTTCAACCCCTACAGCCTGCCACCATGGGGTCCACAGTTCAAACTCTACAACCTGCCACCATGGGGTCCACAGTTCAACCCCTACAGCCTGCCACCATGGGGTCCACAGTTCAACCCCTACAGCCTGCCACCATAGGGTCCACAGTTCAACCCCTACAGCCTGCCACCATAGGGTCCACAGTTCAACCCCTACAGCTTGCCACCATGGGGTCCACAGTTCAAACTCTACAGCCTGCCACCATGGGGTCCACAGTTCAACCCCTACAGCCTTCCACCGTGGGGTCCACAGTTCAACCCCTACAGCCTGCCACCATAGGGTCCACAGTTCAACCCCTACAGCCTGCCACCATGGGGTCCACAGTTCAACCCCTACAACCTGCCACCATGGGGTCCACAGTTCAAACTCTACAACCTGCCACCATAGGGTCCACAGTTCAACCCCTACAGCCTTCCACCGTGGGGACCACAGTTCAACCCCTACAGCCTGCCACCATGGGGTCCACAGTTCAACCCCTACAGCCTGCCACCATAGGGTCCACAGTTCAACCCCTACAGCTTGCCACCGTGGGGTCCACAGTTCAAACTCTACAGCCTGCCACCATGGGGTCCACAGTTCAACCCCTACAGCTTGCCACCATAGGGTCCACAGTTCAACCCCTACAGCTTGCCACCATAGGGTCCACAGTTCAACCCCTACAGCCTTCCACCGTGGGGTCCACAGTTCAACCCCTACAGCCTTCCACCGTGGGGTCCACAGTTCAACCCCTACAGCCTGCCACCATAGGGTCCACAGTTCAACCCCTACAGCCTGCCACCATGGGGTCCACAGTTCAACCCCTACAGCCTGCCACCATGGGGTCCACAGTTCAACCCCTACAGCTTGCCACCATAGGGTCCACAGTTCAACCCCTACAGCCTTCCACCGTGGGGTCCACAGTTCAACCCCTACAGCTTGCCACCATAGGGTCCACAGTTCAACCCCTACAGCCTGCCACCATGGGGTCCACAGTTCAACCCCTACAGCCTGCCACCGTGGGGTCCACAGTTCAACCCCTACAGCCTGCCACCATAGGGTCCACAGTTCAACCCCTACAGCTTGCCACCATGGGGTCCACAGTTCAACCCCTACAGCCTGCCACCATAGGGTCCACAGTTCAACCCCTACAGCCTGCCACCATGGGGTCCACAGTTCAACCCCTACAGCCTGCCACCATAGGGTCCACAGTTCAACCCCTACAGCTTGCCACCATGGGGTCCACAGTTCAACCCCTACAACCTGCCACCATGGGGTCCACAGTTCAACCCCTACAGCCTTCCACCGTGGGGTCCACAGTTCAACCCCTACAGCCTGCCACCATGGGGTCCACAGTTCAACCCCTACAGCCTGCCACCATAGGGTCCACAGTTCAACCCCTACAACCTGCCACCATGGGGTCCACAGTTCAACCCCTACAGCCTTCCACCGTGGGGTCCACAGTTCAACCCCTACAGCCTGCCACCATGGGGTCCACAGTTCAACCCCTACAACCTGCCACCATGGGATCCACAGTTCAAACTCTACAGCCTGCCACCATGGGGTCCACAGTTCAACCCCTACAGCCTTCCACCGTGGGGTCCACAGTTCAACCCCTACAGCCTGCCACCATAGGGTCCACAGTTCAACCCCTACAGCTTGCCACCATAGGGTCCACAGTTCAACCCCTACAGCCTGCCACCATGGGGTCCACAGTTCAACCCCTACAGCCTGCCACCATGGGGTCCACAGTTCAAACTCTACAACCTGCCACCATAGGGTCCACAGTTCAACCCCTACAGCCTGCCACCATGGGGTCCACAGTTCAAACTCTACAACCTGCCACCATAGGGTCCACAGTTCAACCCCTACAGCCTGCCACCATAGGGTCCACAGTTCAACCCCTACAGCTTGCCACCATAGGGTCCACAGTTCAACCCCTACAGCCTGCCACCATGGGGTCCACAGTTCAACCCCTACAGCCTGCCACCATGGGGTCCACAGTTCAAACTCTACAACCTGCCACCATAGGGTCCACAGTTCAACCCCTACAGCCTGCCACCATGGGGTCCACAGTTCAACCCCTACAGCTTGCCACCATAGGGTCCACAGTTCAACCCCTACAGCTTGCCACCATAGGGTCCACAGTTCAACCCCTACAGCTTGCCACCATGGGGTCCACAGTTCAAACTCTACAACCTGCCACCATAGGGTCCACAGTTCAACCCCTACAGCCTGCCACCATGGGGTCCACAGTTCAACCCCTACAGCTTGCCACCATGGGGTCCACAGTTCAACCCCTACAGCTTGCCACCATGAGGTCCACAGTTCAACCCCTACAGCTTGCCACCATAGGGTCCACAGTTCAACCCCTACAGCCTGCCACCATAGGGTCCACAGTTCAACCCCTACAGCCTGCCACCATAGGGTCCACAGTTCAACCCCTACAGCCTGCCACCATAGGGTCCACAGTTCAATCCCTACAGCCTGCCACCATAGGGTCCACAGTTCAACCCCTACAGACTGTCACCGTGGGGTCCACAGTTCAACCCCTACAGCTTGCCACCATGGGGTCCTAGGTCCAACCCTACAGCCTGCCACCATAGGGTCCACAGTTCAACCCCTACAGACTGTCACCGTGGGGTCCACAGTTCAACCCCTACAGCTTGCCACCATGGGGTCCTAGGTCCAACCCTACAGCCTGCCACCATAGGGTCCACAGTTCAACCCCTACAGACTGTCACCGTGGGGTCCACAGTTCAACCCCTACAGCTTGCCACCATGGGGTCCTAGGTCCAACCCTACAGCCTGCCACCATAGGGTCCACAGTTCAACCCCTACAGCCTGCCACAACCATGGGGGTCCTTGTCTTCAACCCCTACTACCTACCACCATGGGGTCTTGTCTCAATCCCTACTGATTACACCATGGGGTCCTTGGCTTCAACTCCTGTTTACCACCGTAGGGTCCTTAGGTCAACCCCTACTAGCTGCCACCATGGGGTCTTAGGGTCAATCCCACTATGTAGTCCTCAGTTCAATCCCTATTGCATCCCATCATGGGGCTGGGGTCAGTGTTGGTTTGATCAGAACCCTGTGAGTATAATTTGGTAGATGAAGGCTGTATAAAAGCCTGTCATTAATGTGTGTGTGTGTAAGAGTTTATGTGAGTGTGTGGGAGTTTGAGAGTGTGTGAATGTGTGTGTGTGTGTAAGAGTTTATGTGAGTGTGTGGGAGTTTGAGAGTGTGTGAATGTGTGTGTGTGTGTAAGAGTTTATGTGAGTGTGTGGGAGTTTGAGAGTGTGTGAATGTGTGTGTGTGTGTAAGAGTTTATGTGAGTGTGTGGGAGTTTGAGAGTGTGTGAATGTGTGTGTGTGTGTAAGAGTTTATGTGAGTGTGTGGGAGTTTGAGAGTGTGTGAATGTGTGTGTGTGTGTAAGAGTTTATGTGAGTGTGTGGGAGTTTGAGAGTGTGTGAATGTGTGTGTGTGTGTAAGAGTTTATGTGAGTGTGTGGGAGTTTGAGAGTGTGTGAATGTGTGTGTGTGTGTAAGAGTTTATGTGAGTGTGTGGGAGTTTGAGAGTGTGTGAATGTGTGTGTGTGTGTAAGAGTTTATGTGAGTGTGTGGGAGTTTGAGAGTGTGTGAATGTGTGTGTGTGTGTAAGAGTTTATGTGAGTGTGTGGGAGTTTGAGAGTGTGTGAATGTGTGTGTGTGTGTAAGAGTTTATGTGAGTGTGTGGGAGTTTGAGAGTGTGTGAATGTGTGTGTGTGTGTAAGAGTTTATGTGAGTGTGTGGGAGTTTGAGAGTGTGTGAATGTGTGTGTGTGTGTAAGAGTTTATGTGAGTGTGTGGGAGTTTGAGAGTGTGTGAATGTGTGTGTGTGTGTAAGAGTTTATGTGAGTGTGTGGGAGTTTGAGAGTGTGTGAATGTGTGTGTGTGTGTAAGAGTTTATGTGAGTGTGTGGGAGTTTGAGAGTGTGTGAATGTGTGTGTGTGTGTAAGAGTTTATGTGAGTGTGTGGGAGTTTGAGAGTGTGTGAATGTGTGTGTGTGTGTAAGAGTTTATGTGAGTGTGTGGGAGTTTGAGAGTGTGTGAATGTGTGTGTGTGTGTAAGAGTTTATGTGAGTGTGTGGGAGTTTGAGAGTGTGTGAATGTGTGTGTGTGTGTAAGAGTTTATGTGAGTGTGTGGGAGTTTGAGAGTGTGTGAATGTGTGTGTGTGTGTAAGAGTTTATGTGAGTGTGTGGGAGTTTGAGAGTGTGTGAATGTGTGTGTGTGTGTAAGAGTTTATGTGAGTGTGTGGGAGTTTGAGAGTGTGTGAATGTGTGTGTGTGTGTAAGAGTTTATGTGAGTGTGTGGGAGTTTGAGAGTGTGTGAATGTGTGTGTGTGTGTAAGAGTTTATGTGAGTGTGTGGGAGTTTATGTGAGTGTGTGGGAGTTTGAGAGTGTGTGAATGTGTGAATGTGTGTGTGAATATGTGCGTGTGAGTTTTTGTGAGCGTGTGAGTGAGAGAGAGAAAGAGAGTGTGTCTGTGTGTGTTTGTGTGTGAGTGTAAGAAAGTTAACAAAAGAGCACACAATGTAATACAATGGTAATATATTAATTTAGTGCTTTGTAGAGTTCAAAAAGAGTCTTGGCGTTTCGGTTGCTAGTCCTTCCTCGGAAGGTAGAAAAAAGGAGAAGTGGGCATGTTTGGGAGAGAGAGGAATGGGAGAAAAGAGATGTGAGTAAAAATAAAAGAAAAAGAAAGAATAACAAGGAAAATAGGAGTACATTTAGGGTGGGAAGAGGAGAGAAAGGGGAGGGAGGGAAGATTTAGAGAGAGAAAGGGGAGGGAGGGAAGATTTAGAGAGAGAGAGGGGAAGGAAAGAGAAGAGGAAGGAAGGAGAGAAGGAGAGTTAGAGTTAGGGTTAATGAGAGGTAGTGAGATAGAAAGAGAGTTAGGGAGAGAGTGAGAGAGAGAGAAGTAGGGAAAGGGAAACAGAGAGAGAGAGAGAAAGAAGGAGAGGTAGTGAGATAGAAAGAGAGTTAGGGAGAGAGTGAGAGAGAGAGAGAAGTAGGGAAAGGGAAACAGAGAGAGAGAGAAAGAAGGAGAGGTAGTGAGATAGGGAGAGAGAGAGAGAGAGAGAGAGAGAGAGAGAGAGAGAGAGAGAGAGAGAGAAGTAGGGAAAGGGAAACAGAGAGAGAGAGAGGTAGTGAGCGGTGTGTGTGTGTGTATATATACAGAGAGAGTGAGAGAGAGGGGGGGGGGGGTGCCAAGATTTCCAAGGATTAAGTGAATAAGAGTTACGAGGAGTCTAGCCATGTTGTGGAGAATACCAGAGTGGGTTTATAATATAATATATAACAAATATAGCTATTATTTAGTCATATATAACTGGTGGTGGAGAGGGGGGTGATGAGAGAGGTGGTGGTGGTGGTGGTGGTTGTGGTTGTGGTGGTGGTGGTTGTTGTGATGGCAGTGGTGGTGGTTGTTGTGATGGTGGTGGTGGTTGTTGTGATGGCAGTGGTGGTGGGGGTTGTAGTGATGGTGGTGGTGGTAGTGGTGGTGGTGGTGGTGGTTGTTGTGGTAGTGGTGGTGGTTGTTGTGATGGCAGTGGTGGTAGTGATGGTGGTGGTGGTGGTAGTGGTGGTGATGGTGTGTGTGGGGGGGGGGGGGGGGGGTGAGAGTGGGGGGGGTGATGGTGGTGGTGGTGATGGTCATGGTAGTGTTGGTGGTGGTGGTGTTGGTGGTGGTGGTGCTGGTGGTAGTGGAGGTGGTGTTGGTAGTGGTCATGGTGGTGGTGGTGGTGGTGGTATTGGTGGTGGTGGTGGTAGTAGTATTAGTAGTGATGGTGGTGGTGGTAGTGGTAGTATTAGTAGTGGTGGTGGTGGTGGTGGTCATGGTGGTGGTGTTGGTGGTATTGTCAGTGGTAAATGGCAGCAGTTCTCTAATGGTATTAGCCATTACACAGCAATTGTCCAGTCACTTAGGATTTTCCAGATGTGGCCGGCATTTAAGGAAATTGGCGCCAACCGGGTCAGACCAAATGACCATCAATATGTGAACATTGACGGCTTATAAAATATACATCATATAGATGGAACTACTGATATTATATAGAGATATACACACATACATTTATATATACACACACACACAAACACACACACACACATATATATGTATACACACACACCCACACACGTGTGTGTGTATGGATGTATATATATACACACACACACACACACACACATACACACATATATATGTATACACACACACACACGTGTGTGTGTATGGATGTATATATATAAAGATAGAGATATATATGTATGTATGTATGTATATATATTCATTTTATTAAAGGCTAAATAATGAGTCTTGTTACTCTGGAGTTTCGCTATATGTGTGTGTGTGTGTGTGTGTGTGTGTGTGTGTATGTGTGTATTTATATATATATATATATATACATACACACACACATACATACATATATATATATAAACACACACAAACACACACACATATATATATATAAACATACACACACACACATATATATATAAACATACACACACACACATATATATATATAAACACACACACACACATATATATATAAACATACACACACACACACATATATATATATAAACACACACACACACATATATATATATAAACACACACACACACATATATATATATAAACATACACACACACATATATATAAACACACACACATATATATATATATAAACACACACACACATATATATAAACACACACACACATATATATATAAACACACACACATATATATATATATAAACACACACACACATATATATAAACACACACACATATATATATATAAACATACACACACACACACATATATATATATAAACACACACACACACATATATATAAACACACACACACACATATATATATAAACATACACACACACATATATATATATAAACACACACACACATATATATATATAAACATACACACACATATATATATATAAACATACACACACACATGCATATATATATATATATATATATATATACACAAGTTTATATATTTAAAGCGTAAGATGGGGTGGGAGAGAGAGAGAGAGGAAGGGATGAGAGAGAGAGAGAAAGAGGGAGAGCAGAGCTGAAGAAAGAAAGAGAGGGGCAGAGAGGGGGGGGGGGGGGGGCAGAGAGAAGATAATGAGAAGGTTATATGTCCTAACATCAATGTGAAATAGGATAATAAACACTTCACCATTCCTAACCACACCCTACAGTTTTCAGTCCTTACGGTAGGGGCTGGCCGAACACTATAATGGCTATATATATATATATATCATCATCATCATCATCATCATTTTACGACCACTTTTCCCTGCTCGCAAGGGTGGGACGGGTCCTATTCAGCACAGCATCTCTCCACTCGTCACGGTCCTTCGTCATCTCCGCCGTGAGCTTCAGCAATCTGAAGTCTGTTCTCACCACCTCCGCCCATGTTTTTCGTGGTCTACCTCTACCACGTCTTCCTTCAACTGGCATTTCCTGGCACTTCTTCACCCATCGGTCATCCTCCATGCGCATCACACGTCCATACCACCGCAGTCTCCTCTCCCGCACACTACATTCTATCCCTCTCAGACACAGTTTCTCTCTCAACACATTTATGCTGGGTCGTTCACGCACATTTACACTGCACATCCAACGGAACATATATATATATATATATATATACATATATATATCATCATTTAACGTCTATCTTCCAAGCTAGCCTGGGTTTAGACGAGAATTGTCCCACTTGAGGCAAGGTTGGTCGGGTGACCGTGTCTCACTCATATAGGACTATCTGGCAGGTTTTCTACGGCTGGATGCCCTTCCTACTTCCTAACACCAACCACATTTACAGTGTGGAACTGGGAACTTTTTACCGTGTTACCTACACGGCCACATTACAGCGTGGACTGTGTGTTTTTTGTCGTGACACCTACACAACCTCATTTATTTAGGACTGGATGTTGTGGCACCAACATAACTTTACAGAGAAAGGGGTGGTGTAGATGGGAGTGGAGGAGTTGGGGTAGTGGGATGGGGGTGTATTTTTGGTTAAGAGGTGCCTACTTACTGTAGGTTTCACTTTGTACTTAGGCAAGGCGGGTCTTCTGTATTACTGTGTAGCAGCAAAGATTTTGGTCCAGTGACATTGTCTTGGAGAGGTGTAAGTGTGTGAGGTCGGAATTTATCAAGTCGTCCCAGGTTTTTCTGGGTCTGCCTACTCCGTGGCTACCGTCTATTTTTATTGCCCTGCACTTTTTTTATACAGCTGTCGTCTTTCACGCGCATCACGTGACCATACCAATGTAGTCCTCTCTCGAGTAAACAGCATCTGATCCCTCTTATTTCTAATTTCTCCCTTAGTTCGTTTATGCTTTGCCATTCGCGTATATTACTATTACACATCCAACGGAGCATGCAAGCTTCGTTTCTATCCAGTCTGCGTATATCCTCTGCACACAATGCCCATGTCTCACTGCCATGTAACATTGCAATATATATATATATATATATATATATATATATATAGAGAGAGAGAGAGATAGAGAGAGAGAGAGATAGATAGATAGATTGATAGACATATATATATATCCATGCTAACATGGAAAAAAATGACGTTAAAAGGTGATGATGATGATATATATATATATATATATATATATAACGAGGGAAATGTGGTAAGGAACCAGATGGACCATAACGCACCAAAGTACTCAATACTTAGGGTAGTAGAGTGGGTAATAGGAACGAGTAGTCCAGAATTAGCAGTCGAAACGGCTTGAGCTCAACCGTCGGGGTCCTACTCATTCCTATATATATATATATATATATATATTGTTATACTTTGGGAGGGTCATGTTGCCAATAAGAAACACACGCACCAGTTGCTTTCACTTCAATTTATTATATATTTATAAATTTATAAATTTACAAATCTACAAACTTATAAATTTCTGGTTGGTTTGTTGGTTCCACAACCAGATAGTTGTTTATATATATAGTCATAGTCCTTTCGTCACACACTCTGTGACCTCTTCAGTGACTGGGGATTCCTTTCTTCGTTTCTGTGCCTTTTCTTTCTTCTCTCCTACGCCATTTTGTTTCTGTGTGTGTGTTGTGTGCTCAGTTTGCGCATGTGCCACATCCGGGTGTCTGTGTGTGTTTGTGTTCATTTTTCTATTTGTTTATTTATTTATTGTTGGTTGGTTGTTTGTTCTATGTGTGTGTGTGTTTACATTTTGTCCTGTGTGTGTTTTCATTTTGTGTGTGTTTTCAATTGTAAGTTGTTTGTTCTATGTGTGTGTGTGTTTTCATTTTGTCCTTAATTGTAAGTTGTGATGTTGCTATTCCACTCATATTTTCTATTTAATTTATATATATAAACTATATATATAAACAACTATCTGGTTGTGGAACCAACAAACCAACCAGAAATTTATAAGTTTGTAGATTTGTAAATTTATAAATTTATAAATATATAATAAATTGAAGTGAAAGCAACTGGTGCGTGTGTTTCTTATTGGCAACATGACCTTCCCAGAGTATAACAATATCGGTTTCAACACACGATTTCAGATAAAGAATCTTGCTAAACAAATTCAGAAACGAAATATATATATATATATATATATATATTAATAATTAATCAATGCCATCGTGCAATGCCTGTGCATGAACATTTTTTTAAGTGAGGAAAGACTGTGCACAGAGCCAATCCCACTCTGTGAGAGACACTAACTATAACCCGAAAAGAAGAAAAGATCAACATCATCGATAACTACTGAGCCACAGGTTTTATATCGGAGTTATCCCAGTTTCCTGAGTTGCCTTCTCCTAGAAGAATGCCCAGACAAAGGCTAGGGGTCCTTCACTCCCAGTGTTTTAACCACACGATCGGGTGTCCAGCCTGATTATTTCTATGTCCCCGCGCATATTGATACATATGCATACATGTGTACACACACACACACATATATATATATACATACATGCATACATACATATACATGCATATATATATATAAGGAGGCACATGGCTTAGTGGTTAGAGCATTGGCCTTGCAATTCTCAGACCAGGTGATGTGTTGTTTCCTTGAGCAAGACACTTTATTTCACATTGCTCCAGTTTACTCAGCTGTAGAAATGAGATGATAGGGACTGGGGATAGGGACTGCGGACGTAAAATAAAATGATGAAAATGATGATATATTAGGAAAATAAAAAAAGAATAAAAAATCCGAAAAGAATTTTATAATAGAAAAACAGAAAAACAATTTTTTTAAAAACAATTTTTTTAAAAACAATTTTTAGTTCTGGTTTCAGACGATAAAAATTACGACTTCTTCATACTAGAAAAAGTATATAGCGAAGTTAAGGTGTATATTAATTAGAAGAGGATATTTGATAACGTAGTTTACATATATATATATATATATATATATATATATACGAGGGCAATCCCAAAAGTAAGGTCTCCTTCCGATATTGCAACTTTTCCGTTAAAATCCTGTGGATGGTGCTTCGGGAAACCTCAGGAACCAAAATGCAGAGAGCATCCAGAGTGATCCGCCGATCTTTACGCATGTTTTCCTCGGAAGGAGACCTTACTTTTGGGATTACCCTCATAATATAATAACTGCGCGAAATTCGCACTTGGCGGTAGCGTTCAACGGGAGCTCCATTCTCAACGGCTGCCAAGCCAAGATTGAGCATCCCAGCGAAGTGCGCACATGGTTGTTTGGGAGTAAAGGAAGCACCAATCACACCACTGTTGCCAACAGCCGCACGAACAGTTTCTCTGCGTCCCCATCGCTTTGGAGACCTTACTTTTGGGATTACCCTCGTATATATATATATTCACATTTCCGTTTATCTCTCTCTCTCTCTTCCTTGGTAGTGTGGTGGTAGTAGCAACTAATATATATACATATATATAACAAAGACGGTGTGGTAAGATACCAGGTGGACCATAACGCACTAGAGTACTCAATACTTAGAGGGTAGTAGAGTGGGTAATAGAAAAAGAGTCAAGATACCGGAGCTCAGCCATCGGGATCCTGACTCTTCCTATATATATATATATATATCATCATCATCATCATCAGGTTTAGCGTCCGTGTTCCACGCTTGCATGGGTTTGGACGGGGGTTTTCCCACTTGAGGCAAGAGTGGTTGTCTTGCTCGCATAGGACTGTCTGGCGGGTTTTCCACGGCTGGATGCCCTTCCTAACACCAACCACATTTACAGTGTGGGGCTGGGAGGTTTTTACCGTGTTGCCTACACGGCCACATTACAGCGTGGACTGTCTGGCAGGTTTTCTACAGCTGGATGCCCTTCCTAACACCAACCACATTTACAGTGTGGGGCTGGGAGGTTTTTACCGTGTTGCCTACACGGCCACATTTACAGCGTGGACTGTGTGTTTTTTGTCGTGACGCCTACACGATCTCATTTGTTTCGGCATGGATGTTGTGGGACCAACATAACTTTACATTGAAAGGGGCGGTGTGGATGGGGTGGGGGTAGTGGGACGGGGGGTGTGTTTTGATAGAGATGCCTACTGACTGTAGTAGGTTTTTACTTTGTATTTAGGTAAGGCGGGTCTTCTCTATTACTGAGTACCGCCAAAGGTCTCGGTCCAGTGACATTGTCTTGGAGAGGTGTAAGCGTGTGAGGTCGGAATTTATCAGCTCGTCCCATATATATGGATACATGCTAGTGTGAAAAAATGGCCGTTAAATTATGATGATATTGTCTAACCTGATTAAATTATGACTATATTGTCTAACCTGATTAGTTTTTTCCTTGTTTTTGGTATTGTGTGGCTGGGTTTTTCCTGCCGCAATTTTCAATTTGTCAAGCTGTCTAAACATGTTATTACGCCAAGGCATCCAGCCTTATTGAGTGCTTTGCTGCTCATTCCTAATTGCAGGTCGTTAGCTTCGTTACAGCCAAAGCTTCCATTTTACTAAGCTTCCACTTGTATATATATATATATATATATATATATATATATATATATATATATATATATATATATGTAGGAGGTGAGTTTTATTGTAGTACAATAAAGCAATGCAGATATCGGATAAGAAGCACTCTACAGTTTGTAGGACTGGAGTATACATAATATATAAGATCAAAAGATGGTTAAAGGAGTTCCATGTATTTTATTATGCGCATTTCAAAAACAAACATCATCATGCAATAATATTTGTGTTTTCATCAGATAAAACAGGAGAACATGATATGAAGGCTACAAAACACTTGTGGATAGTGCAGTTGATTTATGATATGTTGATTTAAAACTGCACTATCCACAAGTGTTTTTTAGCCTTCATATCATGTTCTCCTGTTTTATCTGATGAAAACACAAATATTATTGCATGATGATGTTTGTTTTTGAAATGCTCATAATAAAATACATGGAACTCCTTTAACCATCTTTTGATCTTATATATTATATATATATATATATATATATTTAGTGGTTAGAGCATTGGTTTTGCAATCGAAAGGTTGTGAGTTCAATTCTCAGACCAGGTGATGTGTTGTTTCCTTGAGCAAGACACTTTATTTCACATTGCTACAGTTTACTCAGCTGTAGAAATGAGATGATAGGGACTGGGGTCTCTAACATTCCACTGCAAAGTGGTCGTGGAGGTGCCACGGCAAAAAAGCACCCAGCACTCACTGTAAATGAGGTTGGTGTTAGGAAGGGCATCCAGCTGTAGAAATCAAGCCAGAATTAGTTCCCGTCCCACCCTTGCAAGCAGGGAAAAGTGGACGTAAAATGAAATGATGATGATCATCATGATATATATATATATATGTATATATCTATATATATATATATATATAGTATTAAGGATACTATTTATGGTTATGTATATACTAAAACCTTTTATAGCTATATATATTTTAAACCCTAAACAGTGAAAGACAGTAATTTATTACTACCTTATTACCAGTAAGATAAATAGCTCAATGTAACACCATCAGTTGTTCTACAGAGCAGTTATATAGAAATTACATGAATCAAAGTTCTGTTTAAACCATTTATTAGCTTACAATTGTTTCTTCCAAACCGAGGTTTGGAGTCTTCGGAGCAATTTTTCAATGATTGTTTACATACATGACCTCCTTTCCAACACAAGAGACATACAGATACATATGTATATATCGATGCACAGTGGGGTGACATCCATTATAATATTTTAGCATGACAATTTACATTCAAAAATTAAAGTCATATTAAAAGAAAACAAAATTACAGTTAAAATACAACATCGGCAGTTTACGAAGATAATGCAAGAGGATAGTTAGAAGTAGTTAATGTATGCAATAGTTACACGTGGGGCATGCACGTGTGTCTTATTTATATAAGATTATAGTACGGCAGGGTGTTATATGTAATACAAGCACTTTAAGCGGGCAATCAAGAGTATTATGGGGGTTGTATTGGTAAAGTATTTTTTTATATGTAAGATATAGAAGCTTGTGTGCAGAGAAATATTAAAAATGAGAAGCAAAACAATGTTATGGTTTTCGTATACACCACCATTTTCACAATCCAGGAAATGTAATATATATGTCTCTTGTGTTGGAAAGGAGGTCATGCATGTAAACAATCATTGAAAAAATGCTCCAAAGACTCCAAACCTCGGTTTGGAGGAAACAATTGTAAGCGAATAAATGGTTTAAACAGAACTTTGATTCATGTAATTTCTATATGTATATATATATATTTCTTCTTCGTTAAACTAATATATTTCTTCATTGTACTGTGCTGATTGCTTTGCTTTTTCTGTTTACTTTTTACATACATCTATATATATATATACATCTGACACACACCCATACACACATTTAAATATATATATATATATATATATATATATATATATATACACACACATATATACATATCACCATCATTGTCATCATTGTTTTTACATCCATTTTCCCATGTTAGCATGGGTTGGATGCATCCGTCTCACCATGATATCTTTCCATTCACTGTCTTCTTTTGTCATCTCGCCTATATATATATGTATATATATACATATATATATGTATATATACATATATATATATATATGAATGTTCTAACTGTTGACAGAGAATAAACTCTTCCTGATATTTGATAAGATTGATATACCAATCGAATCCATTTAATGTAACAATTATAAAAGTATTCATTTTGTTTGATTAACCTTTCAGTATTTAACCCAGCCATATCTGACCAGAATTCTCTAACCTCTTTCTGTTCAAACTGGCAATAACCAGCTGCTCATACTAATGTTAAGGTATTGTTCTCAAAATAAATAATATCAAAATCTCATAGATTCGATATAATATGAGATAATTATGTGAGGTAAAGCCTTTACAATGAAAATATAATAGTAAATATAGAGTAATGTAAATGTTATGTGAGATATTATGTGAGGTAAAGCCTTTACAATGAAAATATAATAGTATATATAGAGTAATGTAAATGTTGTGTAAGATATTATGTGAGGTAAAGCCTTTACCATGAAAATATAATAGTATATATAGAGTAATGTAAATGTTATGTGAGATATTATGTGAGGTAAAGCCTTTACCATGAAAATATAATACTATATATAGAGTAATGTAAATGTTATGCGAGATATTATGTGAGGTAAAGCCTTTACCATGAAAATATAATAGTATATATAGAGTAATGTAAATGTTATGTGAGATATTATGTGAGGTAAAGCCTTTACCATGAAAATATAATAGTATATATAGAGTAATGTAAATGTTATGTGAGATATTATGTGAGGTAAAGCCTTTACCATGAAAATATAATAGTATATATAGAGTAATGTAAATGTTATGTGAGATATTATGTGAGGTAAAGCCTTTACCATGAAAATATAATAGTATATATAGAGTAATGTAAATGTTATGTGAGATATTATGTGAGGTAAAGCCTTTACCATGAAAATATAATAGTATATATAGAGTAATGTAAATGTTATGTGAGATATTATGTGAGGTAAAGCCTTTACCATGAAAATATAATAGTATATATAGAGTAATGTAAATGTTATGTGAGATATTATGTGAGGTAAAGCCTTTACCATGAAAATATAATAGTATATATAGAGTAATGTGAATGTTATGCGAGATATTTATGCGAGCTAAAGCCTTTATCATCATCTTCGTTTAACGTCCATCTTCCACACTAGCATGGGTTAGACAGAGCATGAGTTAGATGGTATAATATATATGTAAAGTTAAATTTATATATATATATATATAACAAAGGAATTGTGGTAAGGAACCAGATGGACCATAACGCACCAGAGTACTCAATACTTAGGGTAGTAGAGTGGGAAATAGGAAAAAGTATGACCCCGACCGCAGAGCTCAAGCCGTTTCGACGGCTTGAGCTCTGCCGGCTTGAACTCTACGTTCAATATATGCTATATATATTGCTATATATATATATATATATATATATATATATATATATATATATATATATATATATATATATAAGATCAAAAGATGGTTAAATGAGTTCCATGTATTTTATTAGGCACATTTTAAAAACAAATATCATCATGCAATAACATTTGTGTTTTCATCAGATAAAATAGGAGGACATGATGCTCCAGTCGTACAAACTGTAGAGTGCTTCTTATCCGATATCTGCATTGCTTTATTGTACTACAATAAAACTCACCTCCTACATATATATATATATATATATATATATATATATATATATATGCAAAAGTTCTATTTAAAATTGTTGGGTTACAACAAGTAAATATTTTAT
>OZ024763.1:17229988-17234988 GCA_964016885.1 Eledone cirrhosa | reverse complement strand
AGTGCCAATAAAAGGCCTCATGCACACCCAAACTCCACCAATGTCCTGTAATCCAGTGCCAACAAAAGGCCTCATGCACACCCAAACTCCACCAATGTCCTGTAATCCAGTGCCAATAAAAGGCCTCATGCACACCCAAACTCCACCAATGTCCTGTAATCCAGTGCCAATAAAAGGCCTCATGCACACCCAAACTCCACCAATGTCCTGTAATCCAGTGCCAATAAAAGGCCTCATGCACACCCAAACTCCACCAATGTCCTGTAATCCAGCACCAAAAAAGGCCTCGGGCACACCCAAACTCCACCAATGTCCTGTAATCCAGCACCAACAAAAGGCCTCGGGCACACCCAAACTCCACCAATGTCCTGTAATCCAGCGCCAACAAAAGGCCTCGGGCACACCCAAACTCCACCAATGTCCTGTAATCCAGCGCCAACAAAAGGCCTCGGGCACACCCAGACTCCACCAATGTCCTGTAATCCAGCACCAACAAAAGGCCTCGGGCACACCCACCCAAACTCCACCAATGTCCTGTAATCCAGCGCCAACAAAAGGCCTCATGCACACCCAAACTCCACCAATGTCCTGTAATCCAGCACCAACAAAAGGCCTCGGGCACACCCAAACTCCACCAATGTCCTGTAATCCAGCACCAACAAAAGGCCTCGGGCACACCCAAACTCCACCAATGTCCTGTAATCCAGCACCAATAAAAGGCCTCATGCACACCCAAACTCCACCAATGTCCTGTAATCCAGCACCAACAAAAGGCCTCGGGCACACCCAAACTCCACCAATGTCCTGTAATCCAGCACCAACAAAAGGCCTCGGGCACACCCAAACTCCACCAATGTCCTGTAATCCAGCACCAATAAAAGGCCTCATGCACACCCAAACTCCACCAATGTCCTGTAATCCAGCACCAACAAAAGGCCTCGGGTGCACCCAAACTCCACCAATGTCCTGTAATCCAGCGCCAATTAAAGGCCTCGTTAGCACCCACCCAAACTCCACCAATGTCCTGTAATCCAGCGCCAATAAAAGGCCTCATGCACACCCAAACTACACCAATGTCCTGTAATCCAGTGCCAACAAAAGGCCTCATGCACACCCAAACTCCACCAATGTCCTGTAATCCAGCACCAACAAAAGGCCTCGGGTGCACCCAAACTCCACCAATGTCCTGTAATCCAGTGCCAATAAAAGGCCTCATGCACACCCAAACTACACCAATGTCCTGTAATCCAGCGCCAACAAAAGGCCTCATGCACACCCAAACTCCACCAATGTCCTGTAATCCAGCACCAACAAAGGCCTCGGGCACACCCAAACTCCACCAATGTCCTGTAATCCAGCACCAATGAAAGGCCTCATGTACACCCAAACTCCACCAATGTCCTGTAATCCAGCGCCAACAAAAGGCCTCATGCACACCCAAACTCCACCAATGTCCTGTAATCCAGCACCAACAAAAGGCCTCGGGTGCACCCACCTAAACTCCACCAATGTCCTGTAATCCAGCGCCAACAAAAGGCCTCATGCACACCCAAACTCCACCAATGTCCTGTAATCCAGCGCCAACAAAAGGCCTCATGCACACCCAAACTCCACCAATGTCCTGTAATCCAGCACCAACAAAAGGCCTCGGGTGCACCCACCCAAACTCCACCAATGTCCTGTAATCCAGCACCAACAAAAGGCCTCATGCACACCCAAACTCCACCAATGTCCTGTAATCCAGCGCCAACAAAAGGCCTCATGCACACCCAAACTCCACCAATGTCCTGTAATCCAGCACCAACAAAAGGCCTCGGGTGCACCCACCCAAACTCCACCAATGTCCTGTAATCCAGCACCAACAAAAGGCCTCGGGTGCACCCACCCAAACTCCACCAATGTCCTGTAATCCAGCGCCAACAAAAGGCCTCGGGTGCACCCAAACTCCACCAATGTCCTGTAATCCAGCGCCAATAAAAGGCCTCGGGCACACCCACCCAAACTCCACCAATGTCCTGTAATCCAGCACCAACAAAAGGCCTCGGGTGCACCCACCCAAACTCCACCAATGTCCTGTAATCCAGCACCAACAAAAGGCCTCTGGTGCACCCACCCAAACTCCACCAATGTCCTGTAATCCAGCACCAACAAAAGGCCTCGGGCACACCCAAACTCCACCAATGTCCTGTCATCCAGCACCAACAAAAGGCCTCGGGCACACCCAAACTCCACCAATGTCCTGTCATCCAGCACCAACAAAAGGCCTCGGGCACACCCAAACTCCACCAATGTCCTGTCATCCAGCACCAACAAAAGGCCTTGGGCACACCCAAACTCCACCAATGTCCTGTAATCCAGCACCAACAAAAGGCCTCGGGTGCACCCACCCAAACTCCACCAATGTCCTGTAATCCAGCACCAACAAAAGGCCTCGGGCACACCCAAACTCCACCAATGTCCTGTAATCCAGCACCAACAAAAGGCCTCGGGTGCACCCACCCAAACTCCACCAATGTCCTGTAATCCAGCACCAATAAAAGGCCTCATGCACACCCAAACTCCACCAATGTCCTGTAATCCAGTGCCAATAAAAGGCCTCATGCACACCCAAACTCCACCAATGTCCTGTAATCCAGCGCCAATAAAAGGCCTCGGGCACACCCAAACTCCACCAATGTCCTGTAATCCAGCACCAACAAAAGGCCTCGGGCACACCCAAACTCCACCAATGTCCTGTAATCCAGCACCAACAAAAGGCCTCGGGCACACCCAAACTCCACCAATGTCCTGTAATCCAGCGCCAACAAAAGGCCTCGGGCACACCCAAACTCCACCAATGTCCTGTAATCCAGCGCCAACAAAAGGCCTCGGGTGCACCCACCCAAACTCCACCAATGTCCTGTAATCCAGCACCAACAAAAGGCCTCGGGTGCACCCACCCAAACTCCACCAATGTCCTGTAATCCAGCGCCAACAAAAGGCCTCGGGTGCACCCAAACTCCACCAATGTCCTGTAATCCAGCGCCAATAAAAGGCCTCGGGCACACCCACCCAAACTCCACCAATGTCCTGTAATCCAGCACCAACAAAAGGCCTCGGGTGCACCCACCCAAACTCCACCAATGTCCTGTAATCCAGCACCAACAAAAGGCCTCTGGTGCACCCACCCAAACTCCACCAATGTCCTGTAATCCAGCACCAACAAAAGGCCTCGGGCACACCCAAACTCCACCAATGTCCTGTCATCCAGCACCAACAAAAGGCCTCGGGCACACCCAAACTCCACCAATGTCCTGTCATCCAGCACCAACAAAAGGCCTCGGGCACACCCAAACTCCACCAATGTCCTGTCATCCAGCACCAACAAAAGGCCTTGGGCACACCCAAACTCCACCAATGTCCTGTAATCCAGCACCAACAAAAGGCCTCGGGTGCACCCACCCAAACTCCACCAATGTCCTGTAATCCAGCACCAACAAAAGGCCTCGGGCACACCCAAACTCCACCAATGTCCTGTAATCCAGCACCAACAAAAGGCCTCGGGTGCACCCACCCAAACTCCACCAATGTCCTGTAATCCAGCACCAATAAAAGGCCTCATGCACACCCAAACTCCACCAATGTCCTGTAATCCAGTGCCAATAAAAGGCCTCATGCACACCCAAACTCCACCAATGTCCTGTAATCCAGCGCCAATAAAAGGCCTCGGGCACACCCAAACTCCACCAATGTCCTGTAATCCAGCACCAACAAAAGGCCTCGGGCACACCCAAACTCCACCAATGTCCTGTAATCCAGCACCAACAAAAGGCCTCGGGCACACCCAAACTCCACCAATGTCCTGTAATCCAGCGCCAACAAAAGGCCTCGGGCACACCCAAACTCCACCAATGTCCTGTAATCCAGCGCCAACAAAAGGCCTCGGGTGCACCCACCCAAACTCCACCAATGTCCTGTAATCCAGTGCCAATAAAAGGCCTCATGCACACCCAAACTCCACCAATGTCCTGTAATCCAGTGCCAATAAAAGGCCTCATGCACACCCAAACTCCACCAATGTCCTGTAATCCAGTGCCAATAAAAGGCCTCATGCACACCCAAACTCCACCAATGTCCTGTAATCCAGCGCCGAAAGATCGGTTTGGGGAAACATTTACAGCTGACGATGGAAACTCCTTTCTTCCTTTCTCTTCCTGCTCCGTACTTACCACCGTCCTAAACCTTGTTTTTAGTAACCACACAGCTCCTTTCGTTTCATAACTTTATATATATATATATATATATATATATATATATATATATATATATATATATATATATACGATATTAATAAATGGAAACTATATTTATAAAACCATATTTATTTCATTATACATATTTCAAGGATACCAAGTTAAGTTATGGTGTGCCTTCATCAGACAAAATACAATATATATATATATATATATATATAATGCGCACGCACATTCTTTCCCTCATTTAAATTTTAAATAATTTTCTCCACATAACGGCATTCCTGTTTTAACGACATCACAACTTTCTCCGCTTAGCCTGTTTCCCCCCCCTTGGAACTTTCCCCCGTTGATGGGCGTGAGCCCGAAATATTGGGATTAAATCTCCACTACGGTAACCCTTCTACCTTTGTTTTGTTTTCATCTTTGTCTCTCTCTATTTTCACTTTCTCCTATTTCTCTTATCTATCATTCACTTCCTACCTCGAGATTTCCCTCTGCATTGTTGTGGCTTTCTAAACTACGTATTTTACACATTTCACAATGCTTCAAGCAAACTTTAACACCCTCTTATATATATATATATATATATAATATAAGATCAAAAGATGGTTAAAGGAGTTCCATATATTTTATTATGCGCATTTCACAAAATATATGGAACTCCTTTAACCATCTTTTGATCTTATATTATGCATACTCCAGTCCCACAAACTGTAGAGTGCTTCTTATCCGATATCTGCATTGCTTTATTGTACTACAATAAAA
>OZ024763.1:17217488-17219988 GCA_964016885.1 Eledone cirrhosa | reverse complement strand
GGGGCAGAGCCCTCAAACACTTACCCCCAGCGGGGCCCTGTCAGAAGCAACCGTCTCCAACTGATTTGGCTGGATCCCCCCAAGTGATACCAGCTGAGTTCATGGATGTTATCCAACCATCTTGCTCAGATCCTCTTCTTCTTTGTCTTCTTCTTCACCCACTTATTCCTGAGAGGGTCGTGAGGGGGAGGCAGAGTCCTCAAACACTTACCCCAGCGGGGCCCTGTCAGAAGCAACCATCTCCAACTGATCTAGCTTGATCCCCAAGCATGATCAGTCAGCCAAGCTCATGGATGTTATCCAATCATCTTGCTCAGGTTCAGTTCTTCTTCTTCTCCGTCTTCTGCACCCACTTATCTCTGAGAGGATGTCATCCAGCTGTCCTGCTTGGGGTCTACCCCTGGGTCTCCAGCCGGTTGGTTTTTGCCTGTAAAATCTCTCCAGCGATTCTTTGGAGGGTCATGAAGACAGAGTCCTCAAACACTCCTTCGAACGGGTCCTGTTAGAAGCAACCGTCTCCAACTGATCCGGCTGGATCACCAAGCATGACCAGCCAAGCTCATGGATGTTATCCAACCATCTTGCTCAGGGTCTACCTCTGGGTCTCCTGTCAGTTGGTTTTTGCCCATAAAATCTGTCCAGTGATTCTTTCTCGAGACATTCTAACCACATGTCCGTAGTATCAGAGCTGTGATCTCTCAATTCAGAGAAGTAGCGGCTCTACCTGGAGTGACTCTCTGATCTCTGAGCTACAAATCTGTCCAGTGATTCTTTCCTGAGACATTCTAACCACATGCCCATAGTGATGGAGCTGTGATCTCTCAATTCAGAGAAGTAGCGGCTCTACCTGGAGTGACTCTCTGATCTCTGAGCTACAAATCTGTCCAGTGATTCTTTCCTGAGACATTCTAACCACATGCCCATAGTGACGGAGCTGTGATCTCTCAATTCAGAGAAGTAGTGGCTCTACCTGGAGTGACTCTCTGATCTTCGACTTACACACTCTATCGAATAACATTACTCGAAAGACCCCTCGCAGGAATCCTATTTCAGCCACTTGTATTTGTGATACAACACCTGCTTAAAAAACCTTTTAATACAAATTTCCCCAAAACATTCTTCATTTTATAAATGTTGATATCCAGGTTCATTCCTGGAGAGGAGCTGAGCTCCATCAGGATTTTTTTAAATGTCCTAGGTCCATTACTGAAATATTTTCAAAAGGTCTTTCCTTTCTCTTGCTCTGTAAATTTAAAACCTTTTTAATATAAACTTTTCTGCGACCTTTCATTGTTAAATGTTGTTAATACGGTTTGTTCCTGGAGAGGAGATGGGTTCTGCCAGGTTTTAAAAAGACACCCTAGGTCCATTACTGAAATATTTTCAAACGCTCTTTCCTGCCTATTACTCTGTAAATTTATAACCCTTTAATACAAATTTTCCCAAGACCCTTCATATTTTTAAATGTTGCTATTGGGGTTTGTTCGATATAAAAAAACCTTACTGCAGAGAATGGCCAGGGACTTCCATTACAACAACCAACCCACCTCACAAGGCTCCCTCCTCAAGCAAGCTGCTGTCTTTCCGATTTTACGGAGGAAATCAGCAGTGTGGGGACCAAGGACACAAGAGGTCTCGAATGAGACCGGTACAAAGAGGAAGTTGTCGGTCACACACCAGTATCTGGTTATCTTCCTCTCCTCTGTCGTAATGTGGGGACCAAGGACACCCGAGGTCTTGATGGAGACCAGTAGAAAGATGAAGCAGTCAACCAGACCCTGGTATTTGGCTATCTTCCTCTCCTTTGTAGTAATATGGGGACTAAGGATACCAGAGGCCTCAGTGTTGATCAAGAACACAACAGATCTTGAGAGAGACCAGTACAAAGAGGAAGCAGTCAGTCAGGCCCTGGTTTTTAACTATCTTCCTCTCCTTTGTAGTAATGTGGGGACTAAGGACACCAAAGGCCTCAGTGGAGATCAAGGACACAAGAGATCTTGAGAGAGACCAGTACAAAGAGGAAGCAGTCAGCCAGGCCCTCGTTTTTAACTATCTTCCTCTCCTTTGTAGTAATATGGGGACTAAGGACACCAGAGGCCTCAGTGTTGATCAAGAACACAACAGATCTTGAGAGAGACTAGTACAAAGAGGAAGCAGTCAGCCAGGCCCTCGTTTTTAACTATCTTCCTCTCCTTTGTAGTAATATGGGGACTAAGGACACCAGAGGCCTCAGTGGAGATCAAGAACACAACAGATCTTGAGAGAGACCAGTACAATGAGGAAGCAGTCAGCCAGGCCCTGGTTTTTAACTATCTTCCTCTCCTTTGTAGTAATGTGGGGACTAAGGACACCAGAGGCCTCAGTGTTGATCAAGAACACAACAGATCTTGAGAGAGACCAGTACAAAGAGGAAGCAGTCAGCCAGGCCCTGGTTTTTAACTATCTTCCTCTCCTTTGTAGTAATGTGGGGACTAAGGACACCAGAGGCCTCAGTGTTGAT
>OZ024763.1:17207488-17212488 GCA_964016885.1 Eledone cirrhosa | reverse complement strand
GGGGAGAGAGATGCCAGAGAGAGCCAGGGAGACATGCAAGAGAGAGAGAGAGAAATACAGTCATGCTAGAGAGAGAAAAACAGAGACATGCCAGAGACAGACAGACTGACATGCCAGCGACAGACAGACTGACATGCCAGAGACAGACTGACTGACATGCCAGCGACAGACAGACTGACATGCCAGAGACAGACAGACTGACATGCCAGAGACAGACAGACTGACATGCCAGAGACAGACTGACTGACATGCCAGAGACAGACAGACTGACATGCCAGAGACAGACAGACTGACATGCCAGAGACAGACAGACTGACGTGCCAGAGACAGACTGACATGCCAGAGACAGACAGACTGACATGCCAGAGACAGACAGACTGACATGCCAGAGACAGACAGACTGACGTGCCAGAGACAGACAGACTGACGTGCCAGAGACAGACAGACTGACATGCCAGAGACAGACAGACTGACATGCCAGAGACAGACAGACTGACATGCCAGAGACAGACAGACTGACATGCCAGAGTCAGAGAGAGAGAGTGATGTGAGAGTCAGAGAAAGATTCCATAGCAGTCAGAGAGAGAAAGATGGAGATGTGTCAAAAAGAGAGAGACCATAGGAGCTAGAGTGATGCCAGAGACAGACAGATTGAGAGAGAGAGAGAGAGAGAGAGAGAGAGAGAGAGAGAGAGACATACCTGAAAGACAGAAATGCGAGAGAGAGAGACATACCAGAAAGACAGCGGTGCCTGAGAGAGAGAGAGAGAGAGAGAGAGAGAGAGACATACCAGAAAGACAGCCATGCCAGAGAGAGAGAGAGAGGGAGAGGGAGACATACCAGAAAGACAGCCGTGCCAGAGAGAGAGAGAGAGGGAGACATACCAGAAAGACAGCCGTGCCAGAGAGAGAGATAGAGAGAGAGGGGGGGAGACATACCAGAAAAACAGCCGTGCCAGAGAGCGAGAGAGACATACCAGAAAGACAGCCGTGCCAGAGAGAGAGAGAGAGAGAGAGAGAGAGAGAGAGAGAGAGAGGCAGAGGGGGGGGGGGGGACATACCAGAAAAACAGCCGTGCCAGAGAGAGAGAGAGAGAGAGAGATGCCATAGAATCTAGAAATGTTCTTCTTTGTATCAGGTTATCTGCTGATTTATGACAACAAGATCAAAAAAGTCTTCAGAAACGAGTTTAGATAATTTTTGGCTATTTCAAAATATATCAAGATGCATTCATTGTAATTTATGCTGACTACAAAAAAAAAAACATAGAAAAGACATTCCAAAAACATACAAACAACATACAAATAATAGACAGAGATTTAATAAAAATTAATATAAAATAAATATAAAATAAATATAAAATAAACACAAAAAACTTAAACCTAAACACCAAAAATTTCTTTGATTTATTTTCATTTGCTATTTTATCTAAAATTCCTGCCCCCCCCCCCCTCCCCATCTACACCCACATACCCATGTGTCTATATATATGTGTGTGGGTGTATGTATATATATATGTGTATGTCTGTGTGTGTGTATATATATATATATATATATATATATGGACATACATGTGTATTTATAGATATATAAATATGTGTGTATATATATATATATATATATATATAGACATACATGTGTATTTATAGATATATAAATATGTGTATATATACATATATATATATATATTCATGTATATGGCCTAAACCATGAACACATTGAAAACTAATGTAAAATAATGATGATGAATATAATATACAATTTTATTTATATATATATATATACACATACATATTACATATATATATACAATATATATATACAATATATATATATATACATTATATATATATATACATTATATATATATATGCATTATATATATAAATATATATAGTTATACGAATATATAAATGTAGATTTTATATATATATATATATATATACACACACATATAGATCATATATACAAATATATAAATATACACTATATATACACACACGCATGCATGCACCCACACACACACACACTCCCAATTCTAGTTTTTTAAATAACTACCTTTGGAAAGCTAAAATTACATTTCCAACAGAAATACATCAATAATATACCTTAGGTCCCTTTTTATGTTAACCCTTTAACTTACATAAGTAAGGGAATACCAAATGACCCTTTCACTTTAATACACACAATATATATATGTGTCCCCAGCTGCGTTTGTCTGCTTCCCCCCTCTCTCTGTTTCTCTCACCTTCTTTCGCCCCCTCTGTCAGTTACACTTCTCTCGACTGGCCTCTTCCTCGCACTTCCACTCACTTACTCTCTGCTTCTCGCCTTCTCACTTCCTCCCGTTTGGCCTGAAGTGGAGTCCTTTCTTGCTCACACCTCACTCGTGTCGCACGGTCTGTTGTCTCTCGCCCATGAAATCCACACAGCTAAAGCTGATCGGACTCCCATGTGCTTGTTTTTTCCTATCTTTGCGTTGCTATCCTTCTATGTTTGTTTACTTGTCTCGCTCGCTTTACGCGATTTACTTGTCCCAATAGCTTTATTTAGCTATTGCTCGCACCAACTGGAGGTATATGATTTTTAAAGCGATGACATACCAATGAAGGTTGGAAAATCACTGATGAAGGACTAATTTTATCATATGTGACCCATGTGCAACCACGCAGTATTCTTTCTTCTTCCCGTCCCACCCTTTCAAGCAGGGAAAAGCGGACGTAAAATGATGATGATGATGTAAATGAAACTTCCTCGTTTTTTTCTATTATATATAATCTGCCTGTGCATAGAGTGCTTGATATGGTACCAACACCAGTATTTCACCATACTACCTACACTACATTTATCTCGTGCAAATACCTCGTGCGTTTGCGCTAGTAACCAGACCTCCAAAATTTTTTTCAAGGTGAAGTATGCTAATTTTTCTGGGTACCTGTTGATAAGCACAGAAAATTGGAATATTTCACTTTTTAGACTATCGTTTGCGAAACTTGTTTGGATTTTGAAGTTCAGATTGATCTGCGGAAAAGGTTTGGATTTTGAAATTTAAATTTGTCCAGGTACCACGGCTATTTGCCAATATGGGTTTGCTTTTATTGATTTATTAGTTTAGATCGAGACAGGCAATCTATATTTTTATTTGAATTAGTTTATTTCATTCTAGCTAACTTCGTCTTTTACAATACAAACACTTTTGTGTTTATCATATATTAATTTATATTAGCTTGTATTTCACGGCTCAGAAATGCTTCTTTCTTTGAGCTAATTAATCGTAAAGGACTGTTTGAGTTTACAACTCTAAATATAATATAATATGTATATATATATATGTTTATTCGTCTTCTTTGCCAACTTATTCCTGAGAGGGTTGTGTGAGGGCATAGTCCTCAGACACTCCTTCCAGCAGGTCCTGTCAGAAGCAGCAATCTCTAACTGATCCGGCTGGATCTCCAAGCAAGACCAGCCAAGCTCATGCATGTTATCCAACCATCTTGCTTGGTGTATATACATATCAAGGTCAAGGTGATATATATATATATATAGGAACAAGTATGACCCCGACGGCAGAGCTCAAGCCGTTTCGACGGCTAATTCTGGACTAAATAAGAATTTTTAGCCTGGTAAATAAATAGCCGAACTTCTCAGGCGGTAATTCCATATATGGGAAGATAGTAATTGTCAAAAGGATTGGTCAAAAATTTTGTTGTAAAGACAGATGATTCTATCATGACATTTAGTGGGAGGTAGGGGTAGCTGAACTTGCCGGTAGAACAAAGAGGGAGTGGGGGAAATATTTCATTGTAGTTTTTTAGTATGTTTGTCCTCAACTTATTAACCTGTCATTGTAAGATAGCATTGGCTGATTACCAGTAACTATAGCAGTGGTGTTAGACCCCCTGTAAAGATGGCTTTATAAAATTCTTTCACTACAATCCTGTATTTAGCATTTTTCTCCACCTATTAAACTTTTCTATAGCTTAGCAATACCAATGAGAGATTTGGTGATTGTGGGGATGGAGTAGTAACCAGAAATTGTTTTTTATATATTTATTTCCTCATTTTTATAATGGCTTTTTTGTTTACTCCCTTTAGATTTACCTATTTTTCAACTTCCCCCTCCCCTCCCCTTGTCCAGTACACTTTTTTCCACCTCTATACACTATCCTTAGAATCTGCTGTATAGATTTCACTTTCAACGCTTGACTGGGTTTCCCCCACTCCCTCTTTCTTCTACCAGCAAGTTCAGCTACCCCTACCTCCCACTAAATGCCATGATAGAATCATCTGTCTTTACAACAAAATTTTTGACCAATTCTTTTGACAATTACTATCTTCCCATATATGGAATTACCCCCTGAGAAGTTTGGCTATTTATTTACCAGGCTAAAAATTCTCATTTAGTCCAGAATTAGCCGTCGAAACGACTTGAGCTCTGCCGTCGGGGGTCATACTTTTTCCTATTACCCAGTCTACTACCCTAAGTATTGAGTACTTTGGTGCGTTATGGTCCATCTGGTTCCTTACCATATTTCCTTCGTTATATATATATATATATATATATATACATAATTATATGCGCATAGAAAAGCATCTAAATGTAACTGCCATCTACCTAACAAACGCCCTTTACAAAATAGATGCCTAGAGACAAATATAGTATACCTATATGTACTATAAATTCAGGTAGCTTAGCATGGCATTACATTGGTTCCACAGCTGGGGAGTTTAAGAAAAGGTGGTACGTACATAGACACTCTATGAGTAACAGGAATGTCTTAAATACGACTCTCGCCAATAAAATCTGGCAACTCAAGGATGCAAAGATGGAATATAAAATTAGCTGGACAAAGCTATCAAAAGCAATGGCCACTTTACAAATGTGTGTGTGTATACAAATATATATCATCATCATCATCATCATCATCATCATCAGGTTTAGCGTCCGTGTTCCACGCTTGCATGGGTTTGGACGGGGGTTTTCCCACTTGAGGCAAGAGT
>OZ024763.1:17192488-17194988 GCA_964016885.1 Eledone cirrhosa | reverse complement strand
AAGACTACTGAGTATGTGTAAAAGCCAAACTTGTTATCTTTAATTTGGTGCGCTTCACTTCACAGGAATTGTGGGTATTGTTTGAAAGAATGAAATCAGGAATATAAGAGTCTGAAATGGGTTCCTTCAAAGGGTCCCTGGAGTGACGTTACTTGACAGAGTGCGTAGCTCAGAGATCGGAGAGTTGCTCCAAATAGAAAGATCACAGTTCCAGTATATTGGTCATGTGGTTGGACTACAAGTGGATGAAATGGGGTTCCTTCAAAGAGTCCCTGGAGTGATGTTACTTGACAGAGTGCGTAGCTCAGAGATCGGAGAGTTGCTCCAAATGGAAAGATCACAGTTCCAGTACTATGGTCATGTGGTTGGACTACAAGTGGATGAAATGGGGTTCCTTCAAAGGGTCCCTGGAGTGATGTTACTTGACAGAGTGCGTAGCTCAGAGATCGGAGAGTTGCTCCAAATAGAAAGATCACAGTTCCAGTATATTGGTCATGTGGTTGGACTACAAGTGGATGAAATGGGGTTCCTTCAAAGAGTCCCTGGAGTGATGTTACTTGACAGAGTGCGTAGCTCAGAGATCGGAGAGTTGCTCCAAATGGAAAGATCACAGTTCCAGTACTATGGTCATGTGGTTGGACTACAAGTGGATGAAATGGGGTTCCTTCAAAGGGTCCCTGGAGTGATGTTACTTGACAGAGTGCGTAGCTCAGAGATCGGAGAGTTGCTCCAAATGGAAAGATCACAGTTCCAGTACTATGGTCATGTGGTTGGACTACAAGTGGATGAAATGGGGTTCCTTCAAAGGGTCCCTGGAGTGACGTTACTTGACAGAGTGCGTAGCTCAGAGATCGGAGAGTTGCTCCAAATAGAAAGATCACAGTTCCAGTACTATGGTCATGTGGTTGGACTACAAGTGGATGAAATGGAGTTCCTTCAAAGGGTCCCTGGAGTGACGTTACTTGACAGAGTGTATAGATCAAAGATCAATTAATCACTCCAGGTAGATACATGACTTCTCCAAATCAAGAGATCACAGCTCTGCTGGTACTATGGCCATGAGGTTAGAAAAATACAAGTGGCCAAGATGGGGTTCCTTCAACGGGTCTTTGGAGTAACACTACTCAATAGAATACATAGCTCAGAGATCAGGCAGTCAGACCAGCTACGCTGTAACTTCTCCAAATCGAGAGATCACACCTCCGATGGTCAAGTAGTTATAATATAAGCAGCTGAAATGGGATTTCTTCAAAGGGTCTTTGGAGTAACGTTATTCAATCGAGCATATAGTTCAGAGATCAGGGAGTTACTCCAGGTAGAGCTACTACTTCTCCAAATCAAGAGATCACAGCTCTGATACTATGGTTAAGAATCATCATCATCATCATCATCATCACTGTTTTACGTCCGTTCTTCCATGCTAGCATGGGTTAGACGGGTTGTCCTGTTGTGGGCAGTGTCTGGTCGGCTGACCATGCCTTGCTCATACAGGAACTGATTTGGCTTGATTTCTACAGCTGGATGCCCTTCCTAACACCAACCTCATTTACAGTGAGTGCTGGGTGCTTTTTCGTGGCGCCTACACGTCTACTTTACAGTGTGGGCTGGGTGCTTTTTTGCCGTGGCACCTCCACGACCACCTTGCAGTAAATAAACAAGAAAGGAATTCTAGGGAGTTTCAAATTCTGAAAGAGGGTAGCATTCCATGGGATGAGGAGGAGATTTAGGCTAGTGATTAGCATAGCACCCAGGGTTAGTGGTTTGCAGGTGAAAAATATTTCGGGTGAAGAGTTGGAGAGGGTGTGCATCGTGTAGGCCTGGGGTGGAGATATGGTTTATAATGACAATGTTAAAATGAACAGACACTTAAAGCTGAAAAAAATTAAACTAAAAAGATGTTTGAATCAAAATGATATGATGAGATGCAAAAGCTGCTAATTACAACTGATCTATTAAATTAGAAAGCAATGTTAATTGTATAAACTAATTTCCATAATTTTGATAATTAGAAAATAAACTGAGAGAAGTATGATCACAGTTATTTTAATTATTGTCGATAGTCACATCTTTAATTATCTGTTGCAAAACAAATAATAACAAAATATAAAGTCCTATTAAGGAATCCTCTATGTAGCAGCACAATCTGCTAGAAATAATAGCTAAATCTCTTTTATATTGCACTCTATTGTCTATTGTAGGCAGCGAATTGGCAGAGTTGTTAAGAAGGCATTACGGTATTTGTCCCACCTCATTGCGCGCTCTGAGTTCAAATCCCGCTGTGGTCAACTTTGCCTTTCATCCTGTTGAGGTTGATAAAAAAAAGTACCAGTCCTGTACTGGGGTCAATTCTTCCTCTATAGAAAAATAGGCTGTGTTCAGACTTGGAGAGGGTTGGGCTCTACCAGGTTTAAAACTGCCCTAGACACACCATATGATGGTACCTCTATGACTCCACAAAGAGTTATGGGATCTTTATCCTTTTGTCTTTAAAAAAAAAAAA
>OZ024763.1:17172488-17182488 GCA_964016885.1 Eledone cirrhosa | reverse complement strand
ACCCTGTCACTGTGTCACCCTGTCACTGTGTCACTATGTCACCCTGTCACAATGTCACCGTGTCACTGTGTCACCATGTCACTGAGATACCAGGCCACTATGTCACTGTCTCACCATGTCACTGTGCCACCATGCCACCATGTCACTGTGTCACCATGTCACTGTGTCACCATGTCACTGTGTCACCATGTCACTGTGCCACCATGTCACTGTGCCACCATGTCACTGTGTCACCATGTCACTGTGTCACCATGTCACTGTGTCACCATGTCACTGTGTCACCATGTCACTGTGCCACCATGTCACTGTGTCACCATGTCACTGTGTCACCATGTCACTGTGTCACCATGCCACCGTGTCACTATGTCACTGTGTCACCATGTCACTGTGTCACCATGTCACTATGTTACTATGTCACTGTGTCACCATTCCACCGTGTCACTATGCCACTGTGTCACCCTGTCACCATGCTACCATGTCACTATGTCACTGTGTCACCGTGTCACCCTGTCACCATGTCACTATGCCACTGTGTCATCATGCCACTGTGTCACCCTGTCACCCTGTCACCCTGTCACCATGTCACTGTGTCACCATGCCACCATGTCACCATGTCACTATGCCACTGTGTCACCATGTCACCATGCCACCATGTCACCATGTCACCCTGTCACAGTGTAGCTGTCCAACTTAGTCCCCCTTGCTCTAACTCCAATGGCTGCCATGCAATATCTAAATACACTCCACTGATATCTGAGAGGAATGACAGCTGATATCATATACAGCTCTCACACACACATAGACAGACACACACACATATATAGACAGACACACACACATATAGACAGACAGACATATATAGACAGACACACACATATATAGACAGACACACACATATATAGACAGACACACACATATATAGACAGACACACACACATATATAGACAGACACACACATATATAGACAGACACACACACATATAGACTGACACACACACATATAGACATATACACACACAGACAGACATACACACATAGACAGACACACATAGACAGACACACATAGACAGACACACACACATATAGACAGAAACACACACATAGACAGACACACACACATATAGACAGACACACACATATATAGACAGACACACACATATAGACAGACACACACATATAGACAGACACACACATATAGAGAGACACACACATATATAGACAGACACACACATATATAGACATATACATACAGATTTAGACATATACACACACATATAGACATATACATACACACAGATATAGACATATACACGCATATACATAGACATATACACAGCAGGGAGATGTTTATATATCTTACGGCTCTCACACACACATATAGACATATACATACACACATATAGACATATACACACAGAGATATAGACATACACACACACAGCTATAGACATACGCAGACACAGCGATAGACAGACATACACAGAAATATAGACATATACACACACAGATATAGACAGACACACACAGCTATAGACATACACACACACAGAGATATAGACATACACACACACATACAGCTATAGACATACACACACACACAGTTATAGACATACACACACAGATATAGACATATACATACACAGATATAGATAGACACACACACACATATATATATATGCACACACACATATATATATATGCACAAACACCCATATACAGGCATCTATAGGCACACATATATATATCTGCAAACATAGACATATATATATATGTTTATATTTTCATATATATATATATATATATATATATTTCGTTTCTGAATTTGTTTCGCAAGATTCTTCATCTGAAAACGTGTGTTGAAGCCGATATTGTTATACTTTGGGAGGGTCATGTTGCCAATAAGAAACACACGCACCAGTTGCTTTCACTTCAATTTATTATAATAAATTTATAAATTTAGGAATTTATAAATTTCCGGTTGGTTGGTTGGTTCCACAACCAGATGGTTGTTTATATATTGTCAAAGTTCTTTCGTCACACATTCTGTGACCTCTTCAGTGACTGGGGATTTTTTTTTTGTTTTTTGTGCCTCTCCTTTGTTCTATCCTACGCCATCAAAAACAAGATGGCGTAGGACAGAACAAAGCATATTTTTCCGTTTATCGTTTTCGGTGCACCCGGCCAATTAACCCACTCGATATGCAAATTGAGCTACTCAGCCGTTAATATGCATAAGGTAAGTATATACGTTCAACAATCTGGCAGAAAGGTATACATACGTTGCTGACGATAGCTAATAAGCTTGAAACTAGTACAGCGTTCCTTTGTCAGTGTTGAACAAACGAGCAATGATGGTTGCTAGACACTACAGCTTAATACGGGATGTTTGTTTACCAACACACCGAGCATTATAATAAATGTTCGGTGAATCCATACATACATATATATATGTGTACATGTATGTATATATACATACTACTGTACGTCTGTATACATATATGTATGTACGTGTACATACTTTTATATATATATATATGCTGAAAACAGACATATATATATATATATATATGAAAACATAGACATATATATATATATATATGAAAACATAGACATATATATATATATATATATATATATATCTGCAAACAGAGACATATATATATATATATGAAAAAATAGACATGGACATATAAATATATATATATATATCTGCAAACATAGACATATATATATATATATATATATATATATATATATATATGCAAACATAGACATATATATATATATATATATGAAAACAGAGACATATATATATATATATATGAATACATAGACATATATATATATATATATATATGAAAACAGAGACATATATATATATATATATATATATATATAAATACATAGACATATATATATATATATATATATATGAATACATAGACATATATATATATCTATATATATATATATATATATCTGCAAACAGAGACATATATATATATATCTGCAAACAGAGACATATATATATATATATATATATCTGAAAACAGATATATATATATATATATATATATATATCTGCAAACAGAGACATATATATATATGCAAACATAGACATATATATATATGCAAACATAGACATATATATATATATATATATATATATATATATATATATATATATATATGCAAACATAGACATATATATATATAAGCTGAAAACACAGGTTCTCGTCCGAAGTTAAGCAACGTCGAGCCTGGTTAGTACTTAGATGGGCGACCCCTTGGGAAACTTAGGTGCTGTAAGCATTTCTAAGGGCGGCTCCCCAGCATGGCCTCAGCCGGATGGCTGGAATGAGGAGAAGAGTATATATATCTGCAAACATACACACATACAGATATATATATAGACACATACATACATTATCAGAGAGAGAAGGAAAAAAAAATAAAAAAGCAATGTGTATGTGCGCGTATATATATATATATATATATATATATATATATATATATAATGGAAAAATTTGAACAGGAACAAAACAGAGAGGCAGTACAACGAATGTTTATTAATTTCACGCTCTGGAGAGTGGGGTGGTGGTGGGGAACGACGTTTCGGGCATAAGCCCTTCCTCAGGTGAGAAGTGTGTGGGAACAGAGTTCAAAGGGTGTGTAGGGGAGTGGTGCAGAGACATATAGCGAAAGGAAATGGTGCGGTGTATATATATATATATATATATATATATATATATATACACACACACACATATACATATATAGTGTCAAGGGTTTCTGTAGAGTAGATAAATGGAAAAGAGTGTTCTATATTAAATACAGTGCCAAAATATATTGTAATGAGCCTATTCTAGCATAGGTCATAGTGACACTATGTTGGTTATCTTTCAGCCTTGCCTGAAAGATAACACTAGCTGACACAGTGTCTCTATGACCTAAGCTTGAGCAGCCTTTGAAACCCCAGGTAGCATACAACTGGGTTAAGAAAGTATTTATAATATATATACACATATATAAACAAGAAGATACTTAGCCGATCTCTCGGACATTTAAGCACTGAGAATATAAAATTAATATAAAGAATGATGTGCTCATGTGCCAATATGTTATGGAATAGAGTGAAGACCCTTAAAAGGTAGAAAAAGAAGTTGCCAGGTGTTTCACCAATCTACAGGTAAACACAATCTAGAAATGCTAGTCCAATAAGATTTATCAGAAATATTCAATTTCCAATATTTTGCAACAGCACCGTGGTAAATCAGCTCTTCAGAATTTAACAATGTTTACATTTATGTATAATATAAGCTACACCGTTAAACAGAGAGTGATGTGGGTCACCCTGAAACAAAAGTGGGACGGCCCTAGATTGGATCGGATCGGATCGGATCGGATCGGATCGGAACAGATTTGGTTGGATATAAACCATTAATAGATAAAACATGTTTTGTCACATTTAATATATGAAGAAGGAAAAGTGAATTAAATGTCAAACCTTATAAAACTGGACATTGAAGGTAAACAGGAAAATATCAATGTTACTCACCTGAAATAGGAAAAAGAAAAGAGACAAGGATTAGATATATAGAAATGTATACAGATAAAGATAAATGGAGATGATGATGATGATGATGATATATATATATATATTTAATAGAATAAAACAAGGATGAGTCGTTACTCCATTACGTTTAATAAACATAATGAAGGAGTAACCACTCGTCCTTGTTTTATTTTACTATAAGTGTTTCTACTGTAGGCACAAGGCCAGCAATTACCCAGTACATTACTGGTACTTTATTTTATCGACCCCGTAAGGATGAAAGGCAAAGTCAACCTCGGCGGGATTTGAACTCAGACTGTAAAGGGACGTAACTATGCTAGAAAGCATGGCGTCCAACCCTCTACCAATACTTACTATAATACACTCTGTTTAGCTCTACACCTCCACACAGAAGTGAACTTAAATATCGAGTGCTCACTCGGGTGAACCTACAGTAACTCCACGTTACACTCCCTGGATATATATATATATATATATATATATATATATATATATATATATATATATATATAAAAGCAGAAGGGATATTCAATTTGTTGGTAATTCAACAAATATAAATGTTTATAACTGATTCAGAGCACCCAACAAGTTTTCTGGGGTATAATATTCAATGAATATCCAAGGAAAACTTCAACCGTTTAGGTATGTTCCTTGGCTATGTCAAAATTTATAAAACACATGTTCTATTTTATCTGATGAAAGCGTATCAAAGTTTTTGGTACCCTTGAAATATATATAATAGAATAAATATGGCTTTTATAAATATAGTTTCCATTTATTTAATATCATTGTATATATATATATATTATATATATATATATATATTGTTATATTTGGGGAGGGTCATATTTGCGTAATATTGCCAGAATTAATAACAGAACACACTCACTGTTTGGTTGGTTTTCGCTTCTCGCTGTCTTTTATATCTGCGATCTAACTTACTCGGTCCTCAATGTTGCCATTGACTGACCGGCGGTCAAAAATAATACAGATACAATATAGACACAAACACATATATATAGTTTACATAAATCTTTCGTTGCACATCTGCAACATCGTCAGTGGTGTTATATTCATTGTTCCTCCTGTTGTGTTGTATGTCTACGCCATTTTTTTATTCAGTCTGTCTATATATTTATTTAGTAAGTGTGTTCTGTTATTAATTCTGGCAATATTACGCAAATATGACCCTCCCCAAATATAACAATATCTGTTTCGACACACCATTTCATATAAAAAACCTCGCTAAACTATATATATATATATAAGGAAAAGAAATCGAAAATGCAACTGGAATCCTTTTAAGAATATTTATTTATTTCGTTTACCGGTTTCACAGTTCTTATGCTTTTCAAAAGTAGAATTGAGATGGAGGGTTTGTGGTTTGTCGAGAGAGAATGATATAAGTGTGTGGGTGGGGGGAGGGGGGGTATATATGTATGTATATATATATATGTGCAAAATATATAGGCAAACAGAAATAACAAAGCAAATGATACAGTACGTTGAAGATATATATTATTAGTTTCCCTCTTAATATAGTAAAAGAGTCTTAA
This sequence comes from Eledone cirrhosa, assembly GCA_964016885.1. Lineage (NCBI taxonomy): Eukaryota > Metazoa > Mollusca > Cephalopoda > Octopoda > Eledonidae > Eledone > Eledone cirrhosa. Next base: position 17,176,356 of record OZ024763.1, on the reverse strand, counting down.
CATTTCGGACACTAGTCCTACATCTGTAGAAGCAGTAGCAAGACTCTAGTCATAGTAACTAGTCTGTGGTGAGTATTATGTCACCAGCTCAAGTGCCCATCACTACAGCTGCAGTAATAACAACAAACTTTGATCAGTAATATGACACCAGCTCAAGTGACCACCACTACAGCTACAGTAGCAGTACTGCGGTCAGTGCCTGACACCAGCTCAAGTGACCATCACTACAGCAATAGTAGCAATACTCAGGTCAGTGCCTGACACCAGCTCAAGTGACCATCACTACAGTAATAGTAGCAATACTGCGGTCAGTACTTGACACCAGCTCAAGTGACCATCACTACAGTAGCAATACTGCGGTCAGTGCTTGACACCAGCTCAAGTGACCATCACTACAGTAATAGTAGCAATACTCAGGTCAGTGCCTGACACCAGCTCAAGTGACCATCACTACAGTAATAGTAGCAATACTGCGGTCAGTGCTTGACACCAGCTCAAGTGACCATCACTACAGTAATAGTAGCAATACTCCGGTCAGTGCCTGACACCAGCTCAAGTGACCATCACTACAGTAGCAATACTGCGGTCAGTGCCTGACACCAGCTCAAGTGACCATCACTACAGCAATAGTAGCAATACTCAGGTCAGTGCCTGACACCAGCTCAAGTGACCATCACTACAGTAACAGTAGCAATACTCAGGTCAGTGCCTGACAATCTGATCAACTGTCCAACACCTTAATAGAAAAATCAATTGGAAATTAGGTGAAATAAATACAATTTTTTACCCCAATAAAAAATATTACTCTAGTAATTTCACTTCTCTGTCTCTCTCTCTCACACTGCCTCTCTCTCTCTCTCTGTTTGTGTGTGTGTGTCTCTCTCTCTCTCTGTCTCACTCCCTCCCCCTCTCTCTCTCTCTCGATACAATCTAGTTTTAATAATTGAGTCTGTCTACTTCAGTATTACTTTGCCGTTCTATTACACTTGAGAAACTCATCAACACTGAACAATTTTATTATCTCTACTCACCTATAAGACTTAGGCATTGTAGCAATGGTAGTACTAATACTGATGATGGTGATGATAAAGAAGAAGGCGAAGAAGAAGAAGAAGAAAATGAAGAAGGCGAAGAAGAAGAAAGCGAAAGCAAAGAAGAAGAAGGCGAAGGTGAAGAAGAAGGCGAAGGTGAAGGCAAAGAAGAAGAAGAAGGCGAAGGCAAAGAAGAAGGAGAAGGCAAATAATAATAATAAGAAGAAGAAGAAGAAGAAGAAGAAGAAGAAGAAGAAGAAGAAGAAGAAGAAGAAGAAGAAGAAGAAGAAGAAGAAGAAGAAGAAGAAGAAGAAGAAGAAGAAGAAGAAGAAGAAGAAGAAGAAGAAGAAGAAGAAGAAGAAGAAGGCGAAGAAGAAGAAGAAGGCGAAGAAGAAGAAGAAGAAGAAGAAGGCGAAGAAGGCAAAGAAGAAGAAGGCGAAGAAGGCAAAGAAGAAGAAGAAGAAGAGAGGATGAAGGAAGGAAGGAATATTTGGTTAAACAGTGACAAAGGGTTGTTGTAATATGCAGCAGAAGATACGGGTATAAATGCTGTAGAAATGGTTGGAAAAGAAGAGTTTAACCAAAGAACTGAAGAGAAAAGAAAGGAAGATCTTCCAGGAATGAGAATGTATGGTCAGTTTAACCCTTTAGCATTTAAACCAACCATATCCGCCCAGAATTCTCTCATATCTTTCTATTCTAACTGGCTGTAACTGGCCACACATACTCATGTTAAGGTATTGTTCTCAAAATAAATAATATAAAAATATCATAGATTCGATATTATGTGAGGTAATTATGTAAGATTAAGCCTTTATCATGAAAATATAGCAGTATATATATTGAGTAATGTAAATGCATTGTCAGTTTAAGAGAAATACACAGGATATCAAGGAACAAACAATATTGTGGACATGGCTTAATCCTTTAGCATTTAAACCGGCCGTATCTGGCCAGAATTCTCTCATATCTTTCTATTCAAACCAGCCATAACCAGCTGCTTATACCAATGTTATGGTATTGTTCTCAAAATAAATAATTGTTTCCACTTTTGGCACAAGGGCAGCAATTACCCCAGTGCATTACTGGTACTTTATTTTATCGACCCCCGTAAAGATGAAAGGCAAAGTTAACCTGGGCGGGATTTGAACTCAAAATAAATAATAACATCACCAAAATCTCATAGATTCCATATTATGTGAGATAAAGCCTTTACTGCAAAAATACAATACTAGAGTAATGCGAATGCTGAAGAGTTAAGCAAGGTGTTTTGAAGTGTGCGGCTGAAAGCCTTATATTTGTAGCACAACACCTAGCTGTGGTTATCAATTCGATGAAGTATAACATCTACAAAACTTATGACACCCAGAAATATAGACTCTGTTGAAAGAATATAGAAAATGTGACCCACTTGGTAAGTGGTGGACGTGAGAGCCTTGCACAAAAAATAAGCCCATAGCCGCCATGATAAAATCATGTCTATATATATATCTTCATTGGTTTCTGTGTTGTAAATCCCAATATGGAGTAATAAAGAATTGATGTGAGCATGGGCTTTGTAAAATAATTGTTTCTACTTTTGGCACAAGGCCAGCAATTACCCAGTGTATCACTGGTACTTTATTTTATCGACCCCGTATGGATGAAAGGCAAAATTAACCTCGGCAGGATTTGAACTCGGATCATAAAGCGACGTAACTATGATGGAAAGCATGTCCGACCCTTTACCGATACTGCCAAATAATGCAGAAGGGTTGGTAGACAACGATATTCTGGAATAATGATTTCCAAACTGATAGAATAATTGAGCATCGCCAACCGGACATTGTCGTGTTGAAGAAGAAAGACAAATGCTGTCAGATCATCAATGTGGCCGTACCAAATGACACAAGTATTGCGAATAAGGTGATTGGAGAAATCACCAAGTCCTCCCAATTGAAAGAGGAGCTGACAAGACTATTTGGAATGCAAGAGAGAAATATGAAAGTGATACCAGTAATACCAGTTGGGATCGGAGCATTAGGGTTAATCCCATTGAAACTTCAAGACTTCTTAAAGCAAATGGGAATACTATACAGGTTGGGTGTCATACAAAAGGTGGCTTTGAGCACATTTTGAGGAAAGTTTTATTTATCTGTCTGGGGTCCTTGTTGCAAATTGATAGATGACTAAATGACCCGGTGAATTATCCATCTGCAGTGTGTGTCAGAGCAATAATACAGAAAAAGTAAACATTAAAAATGGTACAGAAATACACAAGTAAAGATGTCAGAAAATGACAAAGCAACCATAGTCTGGGATATTCCTATACACAGAGACAGAGATCAAAGCCAACCGACAGGATATTATAGTCAAAGACCACAAAGAAAAAAAAACCCATCTAATTGACATATCTATCCCCACAGATGACAGTATATCTATCAAGGAAATGGAGAAATTATCCAAATATAAAGATCTAGAGATAGAAATAACCCAAATGTGGATGATGAAGACAGAAACAATACGTACAATAATAGGTGCTCTGGGAATGATATATAAATCACACAGACAGATACATAACTAAAACCCCAGGACCTACAAATATATACAACATACAGAAGATAGCACCACTAGGTACTGTATATATATTACAAATATATACAACATACAGAAGATAGTACTACGAGGTACTGTATATATATTACAAATATATACAACATACAGAAGATAGCACTACTAGGTACTGTATATATATTATAAATATATACAACATACAGAATATAGCACTACTAGGTACTGTATATATATTACAAATATATACAACATACAGAAGATAGCACTACTAGGTACTGTATATA
>OZ024763.1:17157527-17162527 GCA_964016885.1 Eledone cirrhosa | reverse complement strand
CAAGTGCGAATTTCGTACAGTTATTATATACGAGGGCAATCCCAAAAGTAAGGTCTCCTTCCGAGGAAAACATGCGTAAAGATCGGCGGATCACTCTGGATGCTCCCTGCATTTTGGTTCCTGAGGTTTCCCGAAGCACCATCCACAGGATTTTAACGAAAAAGTTGCAATATCAGAAGGAGACCTTACTTTTGGGATTGCCCTCTACATAATAACTATATATATATATGTATATATATATATATATAAATATAAATATATATATATATATATAAATATATATATAGATATCAAATAATTGTTTCTACTTTTGGCACAACGCCAGCAATTATCTCAGTATATTACTGGTACTTTATTTTATCGACCCCGTAAGGATGAAAGGCAAAGTTAACCTCGGCGAGATTTGAACTCAGTTAACACCGGATTAATTAATTCACCATAATAATTTATTGCATGTTATATATTTCTGTTACATGGTTATACATGTGACTTCATCAGATGATTCCTCAATTATAGGTGCAGTTATACAATAATGGAGATATGCCAGCAGCCATGTATAACTATTCTATAGTGATGTTGGCTGACATATATGCGTGTGTGTATATGTGTGTTTGTTACTCTATATATACTATTGTATTTTCATGGTAAAGGCTTTACCTCACATAATATCTCATAACATTTACATTACTCTATATTTACTATTATATTTTCATGGTAAAGGCTTTACCTCACATAATTATCTCACATAATATCGAATCTATGAGATTTTGAAAGTATTTATTTTGAGAACAATACCTTAACATCAGTATGAGCGACCAGTTACAGCCAGTTTCAACAGAAAGAGGTAAAGAATTCTGGCCGGTTTTGGCTGGTTTGAACATTAAAGAGATATACATGTGTAGGTGTCGCGACAAAAAGCACCCAGTCCACGCTGTAAAGTGGTCATGTAGGAGACAGTAAAAAGGCTCCCAGTCCACACTGTAAATGTGGTTGGTGTTAAGAAGGGCATCCAACCGTCGAAAAGCTGCCAGAAACAGTTCTATACGAAAGAGACACGGTCACCCGACCAATCTTGCCTCTAGTGGGACAAACCCGTCTAACCCATGCTAGCATGGAAGATGGACGTTAAATGATGATGATGATGTATATATATATATATATATGTATATATATATATATATATATATATATATTATATGTGTTTGTGTGTGTGTGTACATATAAATCAAACCCTACCAAAGCATCTTAAAAACTGAAAGTAAAAAAATTAAAAACACCACCAAATTTTTTAATTTTCCCTTTAAAAGGTTGAATAAATTATAAAATATAACCACCAATTGAAATTTAATTTCTTTGTCAATTTAAATTTCAGAGTTCTTTCCCTTCCCTTCTTTGACAAGAATTGTCACTCGTAACACTAATGACTTTCCTTCTCATTATTTTTGCAATTTCAATTGTTGAAAGAAATTATTTTTAGCTTACAACATCAAATAATTTTAGTCTGCATTTAAACTAGATTACAATCAATAAAAGACTAAATTGAAAAAATAAAATAAAGTAAAATAAATATAAACATAAATCGAAATTATGCCAGTAATCACCATTTTTTTCTAATTAGTTAATTAGACTGACCTATAGGGAAATCTACATTTATTATTTTTGGCAAATAGGTGAACATTTAGAGCAACTCATATATTTGTTGGTAGAGAGTGTCTTTAATAATATCCTCTTTCATAAACCTCATTTACTGTCTAAACTTCTACTGAATCAACAGGAGAGCCTCGACACAGTCACCTACTCTGCTAGAAATGGTAGTTAACTCTCCCTTCAAACAGGATATCCATGTTGCAATAATAATAATGGTTTATATTTTTGGCACAAGGCCAGCAATTATGCCAGTGTATTACTGGTACTTTATTTTACCGACCCCGTAAGGATGAAAGGCAAAGTTAACCTTGGTGGGATTTGAACTCAGATCATAAAGGGCCGTAACTCTATGCTGCAAAGCATGGCATCCGACCCTCTAACGATGCTGCCAATCCGCTAATAATACTGGCTTCCGATTTAGGCACAAGGCCAGCAATTAAATCGACCCCAGAGTGTTACTGGTACTTTACTTTATCAACTTTGTAAGGATGTAAGGCAAAGTTGACTTCCATGGGATTTGAACTCAGAATGTAAAAAGGCAGAACAAATACTACTTGTTATGCATTAACAAAAAAAATAACAATGGTTTCTGATTTAGGCACAAGGCCAGCAATTTTGGGGGGCAGTGTGTTAGTAGTACTTCATTTTATAAACCTCGTAAGGGTGATGAAAAGCAAAACTAACCTTGGCGAGATTTGAACTCAGAACGAAAAGGGTTATAATTGTATAACACAAAGTATAGTGTCTGATGCTCTACCAATACTGACAAACAACCACCCTTAAATAATGGTTTCTGATTTAGGCACAAGGCCAGCAATTTTTGGGGGAGGGGAAAATTGATTAAATCAGCACCAATGTGTTAGTAGTACTTCATTTTATAAACCTCGTAAGGATAAACATTAAAATTAATCTTGGTAGAATTTGATTGATATTTTCGTCGGAAATTATTGGGGTTTTTTTAGTTAACAGGAAATGGGAGGGAAGAAACCCTCAGAATTCTCAGGTTGGAGGAGGTCTCCACCATTCTCACTCAAGTTAACATTAAGAAATAGTAATGATAATTGTTTCTACTTTTGGCACAAGGCCAGCAATTATCCCAGTACGTTACTGGTACTTTATTTTATCGACCCCGTAAGGACGAAAGGCAAAGTTAACCTCGACGGGATTTGAACTCAGGTCGTGAAGGGGCGAAACTCTATGCTGCAAAGCATGCCGTCCGATTCTCTACCGATACTGCCAATCCACTGCCTTTAATAATAATTACGGGGTCGATGAAACAAATAATAATAATTGTTTCTACTTTTGGCACAAGGCCAGCAATTACCCCAGTACATTACTGGTACTTTATTTTATCGACCCCGTAAGGATGAAAGGCAAAGTTAACCTCGACGGGATTTGAACTCAAATTTAATAATAATAATGATGGTTTCTGATTTAAGCACAAGGCCAACAATTTTGGGGAAAGGGAAAGTTGATCAAATAAACCCCAGTACATTACTGGTACTTTATTTTATCAACCCCGTAAGAATGAAAGGCAAAGCTAAACTCGGCGGGATTTAAACTCAGAACATAAAGGGCCGTAACTCTATGCCACGAAGCATGTTATCTTCACTAGATTCTTTGTTATCAAAGTCATTGCTACCACCACTGCCAACAACAACTCCTGTAGAGCCCAATCAAATGAGGACCTTGCTTACTGAGCACATAGGAAAACCGTTAGGGTTAAGGTTGGATGTATGTTTAGGGTGTGATCTGAGGCTGGTTGCTCCTTGGATGCAAGCCAGAGCTCAATCAACCCTGGCTCAGTCATTTGGGCAAGAGTGTTTGTCTGTGAGAGACCCCAAAAATCCAACAGCCTCAAGTAACATCACTACAGCCCAACTTCAAACAAGTCATCTGGACAAGGGTGTGTGTTTGTGAAATCCCATAATCCTAAGTAAGATCACTACAGCCCAAATAAGCCACAGGATATTTTCCAGCTTCTGTTATATTGAAACAAAAAGAGAAAGATTAACAGACTGCTACACTTGGGTATTTTGTGGTGGTAACACTTCATGATTTATCAAAGACCTGTCATTATTTCTCTGAATTAACCCTTTAGAATTTACATTACATATGGAGGCACATGGCTTAGTGGTTAGAGCATTGGCCTTGCAATCGAAAGGTTGTGAGTTCCATTCTCAGACCGGGTGATGTGTTGTGTCCTTGAGCAAGACACTTTATTTCACATTGCTCCAGTTTACTCAGCTGTAGAAATGAGATGTTAGGGACTGGGGTCCATATCATTCCACTGCAAAGTGGTCGTGGAGGTGCCACGGCAAAAAAGCACCCAGCACTCACTGTAAATGAGGTTGGTGTTAGGAAGGGCATCCAGCTGTAGAAATCAAGCCAAAATCAGTTCCCGTCCCACCCTTGCAAGCAGGGAAAAGCGGACGTAAAAATGAAATGAAATGAATGTATTACTCTGTATTTTCTATTGTATTTTTGTAGTAAAGGATTTATCTTACATAATTATTTTGCATATTATCGAATCTATGAGATTTTAATGTTATTTATTTTGAGGACAATACCTTAACATCAGTATGAGCGGCCAGTTATGGCCAGTTTGAACATAATGAGATGAGAGAATTCTGACCGGATGCAGCCGGTTTAAATGCTAAAGGGTTAAGGTATTGCTCTCAAAATAAATATCAAAATTTCATAGCTTTGATATTATGTGAGATAAAGCCTTTACCATGAAAATATAATTGTTTCTACTTTTGGCACCAGGCCAGCAATTATCCCAGTGCATTACTGGTACTTTATTTTATCGACCCCGTAAGGATGAAAGGCAAAGTTAACCTCGGCGGGATTTGAACTCAGATCATAAAGGGAGGTAACTCTATGCTTCAAAGCATGACGCCCGACCCTCTACCGATACTGCCAATCCACCATGAAAATATAATAGTAAATAGAGAGTAATGTGAATGCTAAAGGGTTAAGAGAGGCCACTCCAAAACACAACGGAAAGACGTGGTCAAAATGTCTAAGGAAAGTATCGCTGGAGGAGGTTTTACAGGGAAAAACCAAATGACAGGAAACCCAACAGTAGACCCCAGGGCAAGATGGTTGGATAACATCCATAAGCTCGGCAGGTCTCGCTTGGGGATCAAGCCAGATTAACTGGAGACAGGAAGGCGGGCTTCAGGAGCCTGCTCTCGACCCACTGGCCCCTCCAAGGAATAAGTGGGAGGATGAGGAGAAAGAGAAGAGAAGAAGGTAAAGAAGAACAAAGGAGAAGAAGAAGAAGAAGGTAAAGAAGAACAAAGGAGAAGAAGAAGAAGAAGGAGAAGAAGGAGAAGAAGACAAAGAAG
>OZ024763.1:17150027-17152527 GCA_964016885.1 Eledone cirrhosa | reverse complement strand
GAAAGTTGATCAAATAGACCCCAGTACATTACTGGTACTTTATTTTATCAACCCCGTAAGAATGAAAGGCAAAGCTAAACTCGGCGGGATTTAAACTCAGAACACAAAGGGCCGTAACTCTATGCCACGAAGCATGTTATCTGACGCTCTACCAATACTACTGATCCAAAATAATACAAATGGTTTTTAATTTAGTTACAAAACCAGTGTATAATTTAGTTTATATTTTATAATTGTTTCTACGTTAGGCACAAGGCCAGCAAATGACCCAGTGCATTACTGGTACTTTATTTTATCGACCCCGTAAGGATGAAAGGCAAAGTCAACCTCGGCGGGATTTGAACTCAGATCGTAAAGGGACGTAACTATGCTGGAAAGCATGGCGTCCGACCCTCTACCGATACTGCCAATCCACACCCTATTTATATTTTATAATTGCTACTAGACTGGGGTCAATGATCTAATATCTTCAAATTTCAATTTAAAGCTAATGGTGGAACCTCCATGTGGTCATTAGTGTTGCTAGAAATCGCAGTTAGATCTACATCACAAGTCAACACCATTATCACTGTTGTTGCTTAACATTTGCTTTCTCCTGCTGATCGACGAGTTCAAGGATGCGCTTCACACAAGACACATGTGCTGGTATGGTTACATTGAGCGCAGTGAGGGCTCGATCAGCAAAGTGATGAATTTCGATCCAAGAGGCAGTAGAGGCCCAGGAAGAGCTAAAGGATGGAAGATGTCGGTCGGCATCAAGGTAGGAGATTGGCTTGGTCCAAGTGAGACCGGCGGTCAGAAACACATGGAGTGGGATGCTAAAGAGCGCTGTCGGGCAGGACCTACCCCTACTTAGAGAACCACACTATATGGTATACCTGTTGATATAGGTCCAGCCCCTGCTTTCCCGGGTCGTATTTCTGATCATAATGATCTCTAGGGATACGGGAATCAGTAGACAGGACAGCGATGGGGGACAGAGAATTCTGGGGCATGAGAGTGAGATCCATCATCTCGACAGTAGTCGAAGAATGATGATGATGATGAGAGATTAATTGTGACCCTGCATAATCAAAAACTAGAAATAGCAGCCAAATCTACCTCACATCACAACACAACACCAATCACCATCATCATTTAAAATTCACTTTCCTTGCCTTTCCTCTTTTCAAGGGTCGATAAAAATGTACCAGTTTAATACTGGGGTCGATTCTTCCTCTATATCACTTTCTCCCCCTCTATCGTTCTCTGGAAAAAATCTGCTGTGCTCAGACCAGGAGAGGAGATGGGCTCTGTCAGGTTTTATTTATATAAACATTATATATATATATATATGCAAAGTTTTATTTAAATTGTTGGGTTACAACGAGTAAATATTTATAACTGATATAAAAGCACTCAACAAGTATTTGGAGTATATTTACGATATTAAATAAATGGAAACTATATTTATAAAACCATATTTATTTCGTTATATATATTTCAGGGATATCATATTAAAAATATGGTATGCCTTCATCAGACAAAATACAATATAAACAGTCTTATAAATAGATAGATTTGACATACCTTACAACTTCAACTTCCATTTAAAAATCAACTTTTTAAATGGAAGTTGAAGTTGTAAGGTATGTCAAATCTATCTATTTATAAGACTGTTTATATTGTATTTTGTCTGATGAAGGCATACCATATTTTTAATATGATATCCCTGAAATATATATAATGAAATAAATATGGTTTTATAAATATAGTTTCCATTTATTTAATATTGTATTTAATATCGTATATATATATATATATATATATATATGTCACTTATCTATTATGAAATACTCTTGGCTTCATGCTCACAATAATTTCTATACTTTCATTTATTTATATATATATATATATATATATGTATATATGTCTAGAAATAGCCATTGAAACAGCTTGAGCTCTGCCGTCGGGGTCAAACATTTTCCCATATATATAAATATATAAATATATATATATATATATATAGAGAGATTTTGAGTTTATGTTGGTTGTATACCAACACCTCAGTATGCAGGCTGGAGCACTCGTCGAAGTGTGCAGGTTGGTTTGGTTACTCCGGAGTAGTGTAAAATAAAGTTAAATAAAAGTCAAATGATTAAAATTTAGCTTTGTTTATTACTGCTATATATATTTCAGTGACAGCCATCTTCAGGCAGTTTGAATTAGTATGGTATAGACAAGTACATATGTTGTTTAGTCATATGACTCCAGTTCCCCAGTGAATTAACAACCCAACAAGGAACTGGGCATATCAGAGTATTGACAATATTATACACCTAAACAACATATGTACTTGTCTATACCATACTAATTCAAACTGCCTGAAGAGGTCACAGCCAAAGATGGCTGTCACTGAAATATATATAGCAGTAATAAACGAAGCTAAATTTTAATCATTTGACTTTTATTTAACTTTATTTTATATATAAATATATATATATATATACGATATTAAACA
>OZ024763.1:17132527-17145027 GCA_964016885.1 Eledone cirrhosa | reverse complement strand
GCTTAGTGTTTAGAGCATTCGGCTTGCAATCGAAAGGTTGTGAGTTCAATTCTCAGACCAGGTGATGTGTTGTTTCCTTGAGCAAGACACTTTATTTCACATTGCTCCAGTTTACTCAGCTGTAGAAATGAGATGATAGGACTGGGGTCCCTATCATTCCACTGCAAAGTGGTCGTGGAGGTGCCATGGCAAAAAAGCACCCAGCCCACACTGTAAAGTGGACATGTAGGCCCCACGGTAAAAAAGCACCCAGCACTCACTGTAAATGAGGTTGGTGGTGGGAAGGGCATCCAGCTGTAGAAATCAAGCCAGAATCAGTTCCCGTCCCACCCTTGCAAGCAGGGAAAAGCGAACGAAAAAAGGATGTATGATGTATGTATATTACAAGTGGACAGATTGTTTGGGAAATTTGCAATATTAGAGTAAAGGCATTGATAGTTAATTTCATGCAGTCATAATGTTGTTTTGTACTTTTCAAGAATGCCTTAATATTGTGGTTTTATGTGGTTTGTCAATTCAAATGTTTATAGTATCTTTAATAATAGACAGGTCGTTGAGAAAATTTTCAGTATTACAGTAAAGACTATAATTGTTAAAGTGATGCAATCATAGAACATTTTGCTAATGCAGTTTCAAGCAGTACAGGACATTAAAAGTTGATTTTTAATGTGATACAGTCATGGTGTTGTTTTGTACTTTACAAGAATGTCTTGCTAATGTGGTTTCATATGGTACAGGACGTTAAATGTGAAACAGTTGTTGCTGTTGTTGCTGTTGTCATCGTCTGTTTCTAACTTAGAGACAATGATTCCCAGCTGTTGTAAATTTGGTCTTGTTGAAAAATAAAAACAAACTAACTTTATTTTCTTAATATATAAAATATTAAATTTTTCTTTCTGACTGGAATCCATTACAGAAATATAATGCACACAGGAGGAGAGGGGGGGGGGGGACTCCATTTTACGAAAATGGGATATGAAGTCTTGTTTCTTTTGTGTATATATATATATATATATATATGTATGTATGTGTATATATATATATGTATGTATGTGTATATATATATGTATGTATGTGTGTATGTATATATATGTATATATATATGTATATATATGTATATATATATATATATGTACATATATGTATATATATGTATATATATATATATATAAAATAAAGTTAAATAAAAGTCAAATGATTAAAATTTAGTACTGCTATATATATTTCAGTGACAGCCTTCTTTGGCAGTGACCTCTTCAGGCGGTTTGAATTAGTATGGTATAGACAAGTACATATGTTGTTTAGGTGTATAATATTGTCAATATTATATGCTCTGATATGCCCAGTTCCTTGTTGGGTTGTTATTTCACTGAGGAACTGGAGTCATAAAACCAACATAAACTCAAAATCTCTATATATATATATGCAAAAATTTTATTTAAAATTGTTGGGTTACAACGAGTAAATATTTTATAACTGATATAAAAGCACTCAACAAGTTTTGGAGTATTTTACGATATTAAACAAATGGAAACTACATTTATAAAACCATATTTATTTCTATACTTTGGGAGGGTCATGTTGCCAATAAGAAACACATGGAAGTTGTATAATTTTAAGGTATGTCAAATTTATTTATAAAACTGTTTATATATTGTATTTTGTCTGAAGAGGGCATACCATATTTTTAATATGATATCCCTGAAATATATATAATGAAATAAATATGGTTTTATAAATGTAGTTTCCATTTGTTTAATATCGTATATATATATATAATATTCTTAAAAGACTTTAGTTGTATTTTCAATTTCTTTTCCTTATATATATATAAAGTGGTCGTGTAGGTGTCACGACAAAAAGCACCCAGTCCACACTGTAAAGTGGTCGTGTAGGTGTCACAACAAACAGCACCCAGCCCACACTGTAAAGTGGTCGTGTAGGTGTCACGACAAAAAGCACCCAGCCCACACTGTAAAGTGGTCGTGTAGGTGTCACGACAAAAAGCACCCAGCCCACACTGTAAAGTGGTCGTATAGGTGTCACGACAAAAAGCACCCAGCCCACACTGTAAAGTGGTCGTGTAGGTGTCACGACAAAAAGCACCCAGTCCACACTGTAAAGTGGTCGTGTAGGTGTCACGACAAAAAGCACCCAGCCCACACTGTAAAGTGGTCGTGTAGGTGTCACGACAAAAAGCACCCAGCCCACACTGTAAAGTGGTCGTGTAGGTGTCACGACAAAAAGCACCCAGCCCACACTGTAAAGTGGTCGTGTAGGTGTCACGACAAAAAGCACCCAGCCCACACTGTAAAGTGGTCGTGTAGGTGTCACGACAAAAAGTACCCAGCCCACACTGTAAAGTGCTCATGTAGGTGTCACGACAAAAAGCACCCAGCCCACACTATAAAGTGGTCGTGTACGTGTCACGACAAAAAGCACCCAGCCCAAACTGTAAAGTGGTCGTGTAGGTGTCACGACAAAAAGCTCCCAGTACTCACTGTAAAGTGGTCGTGCTGGTGACATGACAAAAAGCACCCAGTCCACACTATAAAGTGGTTGTGTAGGTGTCACAACAAACAGCACCCAGCCTACACTGTAAAGTGGTTGTGTAGGTGTCTCAATAAAAAGTACCCAGCCCACACTGTAAAGTGCTCATGTAGGTGTCACGACAAAAAGTACCCAGCCCACACTGTAAAGTGCTCATGTAGGTGTCACAACAAAAAGTACCCAGCCCACACTGTAAAGTGCTCATGTAGGTGTCACGACAAAAAGTACCCAGCCCACACTGTAAAGTGCTCATGTAGGTGTCACGACAAAAAGCACCCAGTCCACACTGAAGTGGTCGTGTTGGTGTCACGACTAAAAGCTCCCAGTACTCACTGTAAAGTGGTTATGCTGGAAACATGACAAAAAGCACCCAGCACACTCTGTAAATGTGGTTGGTGTTAGGAAGGACATCCAGCCATAGAAATCTAGCCAGAAACTGCCCTATGGCCCAACTTCCCTCTAATGGGACAACCCGTCTAACCCATGCTAGCATGGAACATGGACATTAAACGATGATGATGATATATAATGTAAACAAAGTATCCTACACTTAACATGCATGTGCTAGCAATGGTTTTGGGGTTCCAATCATGGCCACCACTGTATAATGGAGAAGATATTTTTAAACTATATATGGAGAAGATACTTTAAATTCAGGCACGTGCACGTGCACTAAAATTCATTGGTAACACATACATGTTAAGTGTATGAAACTTTGTTTAGACTAAATAAGCTCTTTTCCTATCAGCAAGCACTTTACAGAGTGTACTGGGTGCATTTATGTAGATCACCAGCCCTAGGGAGGTTATCATGACTTTGACCCAACTGAAGGGTCAAAAGAGAAGTATGAAAAGTTTACAAAAGGGAATAAATTATTTCAGTGTAAAGAAGAGATGTTTAATATTAGAGAGAGAGAGAGAGAGACGTGAGAGAGAGAGAGAGAGAGAAAAAAAAAGAGAAAAAAGAGAGAAAAAGAGAAAACAGAAAGAGGGATAGAGAGTGTGTGAGAGAGAGAGAGTGAAAGAGGGAGAGAGTGTGAGAGAGAGAGTGAAAGAGGGAGAGAGAGTGAAAGAGGGAGAGAGAGAGAGACATACAGACAGAGAGTGAGACAGAGAGCGAGACAGAGAGCGAGAGAGAGAGTGAGCGAGAGAGAGTGAGACAGAGAGAGAGTGAGACAAAGAGAGTGAGTGAGACAGAGAGAGAGAGTGAGACAAAGAGAGAGAGTGAGACAGAGAGAGAGAGTGAGACAGAGAGAGAGAGTGAGACAGAGAGAGAGAGTGAGACAGAGAGAGAGAGTGAGACAGAGAGAGAGAGTGAGACAGAGAGTGAGACAGAGAGAGAGTGAGACAGAGAGAGAGTGAGACAGAGAGAGAGTGAGAGTGAGACAGAGAGAGAGTGAAACAGAGAGAGAGTGAGACAGAGAGAGATAGAGAGTGAGACAGAGAGAGAGAGATGTGAAATGTTTACTAGTAATGGAATACGCTGTCGCTCCCAGCTCCCACCTCCCAGGTCTTTCATCTAAAAGGTCAAAACTAAAATATGTTTGTTATTGTCTTGTATTGCTTCTCTTATCTTTTATAGGGGGTACTCCCTAGCTAATTCTTCTAACAGTTGGGTGTTATATTACAGAAATACTATTTAGCTCAAGAACTGGGCGAGGGAAGAAAAAAAAAAGGCTTTGTTATGGATATGGGGAAGGGCGGTGGATTGTGGATTGGCAGCATTGGTAGGGCATCGGACAGCATCCTTTGGGGTATATAGTTACGTCCCTTTATATTCTGAGTTCAAACCCGCCACGAGTTTAACTTTGCCTTTCATCCTTACGGGGTCGATAAAATAAAGTACCAGTAATGTACTTGGCTCGATATAATCGTCTTTCCCCTTTCTCCCACAATTGCTGGCCTTGTGCCTTTATTGCAGTGGATTAGCAGAATTGTCAGAGCATCAGGTAAAATGCTTTGAGGCATATAGTTACATCTATGTTCTGAGTTCAAATCCCACCGAGGTTGACTTAGCCTTTCATCCTTTCTTCAAGGTCAATAAACTAAAGTACCAGTGACACACTGAGGTAGATATAATCGACTTCCCCTCCCCCCCAAAAAAATGTCTGGCCTTCTGCCTAAATCAGTAAACATTATTATTATTAATTAATGGCAGTGGATTGGCAGTATTGGAAGAGGGTCGGACGCCATGCTCTGCCGCATAGAGTTACGGCCCTTTATGATCTGAGTTGAAATCCTGCTGAGGTTAGCTTTGCCTTTCATCCTTACGGGGTCGATAAAATAAAGTACCAGTAATGCATTGGGGTAATTGCTGGCCTTGTGCCAAAAGTAGAAATAATTATTATTATGCGTTCTGAGTTCAAATCTCGCCGAGGTTAACTTTGCCTTTCATCCTTACGGGGTCGATAACATAAAGTACCAGTAATGTACTGGGGTCAATTTAATTGACTCTCTACAATTGCTGGCCTTGTCCTTATATAAGAAACCATTATTATTATTAAAATATGTAGTTTAGAAAGCCACAACAATGCAGATGGGAAATCTCGAGGTAGGAAGTGAGTGAGAAATGGGAGAAAAGTGAAAAATGAGAGAAACGAAAACAAGACAAAGGTAGAAGGGTTACCGTAGTGGAGATTTAATCCCAATATTTCGGGCTCACACCCATCAACGGGGGAAAGTTCCAAAAGGGGGGGAACAGGCTAAGCCGGAGAAAGCTGTTGTGTTGTCGTTAAAACATTATTATTATTAACTAAAATTATTATTATGCAGTCTGAGTTCAAATCCCATCAAGGTCAACTTTGCCTTTCATCCCTACGAAGTCAATAAAATAAAGTATCAGTAATGCACTGGGGTTGATTTAATCAACTTCCCCTTCTCCTACAATTGCTGTCCTTGTGCCTAAATTAGAAACTATTATAATTGTTTCTACTTTTGGCACAAGGCCAGCAATTATCCAGTGCATTACTGGTACTTTATTTTATCGACCCCGTAAGGATGAAAGGCAAAGTTAACCTCGGCGGGATTTGAACTCAAACCATAAAGGGGCGTAACTCTTTGCTGCAAAGCATAGCGTCAGACCCTCTACCGATACTGCCAATCCACCGCCCTAGAAACTATTATAATTGCAGTGGATTAGCAGAATTATCAGAGCATCAGGTAAAATGGTTTGTGGCATTTGTTACATCCGTTTAACCCTTTACTATTTACATTACTCTATATATACTATTGTATTTTTGTGGTAAAAGCTTTATCTTACATAATTATCTCACATAATATCGAATCTATGAGATTTTGATGTTATTTATTTTGAGAACAATACCTTAATGCCAGTATGAGCGGCCTGTTACAGCAAGTTTGAACAGAAAGAGGTGAGAAAATTCTGGCTGGATACAGCCGGTTTAAATGCCAAAATGTTAGGTTCTGAGTTCAAATTCCACCGAGGTTAGCTTAGGCTTTTATCCTTACGGGGTCGACAAGAATAAAGTACCTGTAACATATTGGGGTTGATTTAATCAACTTTCCCCTAAACATTCAAATGGCTGGCCTTATTACAGAATAAAGAAAGAATTTATAGATATGGCAAAAGATTTGAATGAAAAACCAGTGCCTAGAATAGAGAGGAAACCCTAACCAAGGAATAAATATCATGATTCCAGAATGATAGAAATAACCAGACCACCCGTGACCTGTTGAGTCACATTCACTTAAAAATATTTTTTTTAAAATCATGTTTACTTAAAAATAATTTTTAAATAATTAAAATATACACAGACATGTATATAATGTAAAATGAAATTGGCAGACCCATATATATACATGTGTGTGTGTGTATGTGTGTATGTGTGTATGTGTGTGAGTATAATGCTGTGTTCGATTCTTTAAAATCACGTTATAATTTCCTTCAACAACACCACCAGCTCTCTCTCTTCCATTTAACTTCTCTATCTCCCCCCTCTCTCTCTCTCTCTCTTTCTGCATATATATATATATATATATATATATATACATATATATATACATACATACATACATACATATATATATACATACATATATATATATACACATATATATATGTATATATATATATATATACATATATATATCTTTCAATCTACTTTCTCACAACCACTACCTCTTCCTCTCTCACTCTCTCCATTTATGAAGGTACCCAGAAAAAAACCCTCGTATCTCGGGAACCCCTCCACAGATTTACGCGAAACTTGTTTTATTCCATTTGTATTCCCATTTCAGGGGCAACTTCCTTTCAAAGTATTTTCCCATTATGCACCATTTAGGCTGTATTACATCACAGACAAGCACACAATCACAGAGTTTTAGTAGTATATAGATAGAAGGCGTGTGAAGGGTGTGGCTGAGAGTGAAGGCGTGTGGCTGAGGGTGAAGGCGTGTGGCTGAGGGTGAAGGCGTGTGGCTGAGAGTGAAGGCGTGTGGCTGAGAGTGAAGGCGTGTGGCTGAGAGTGAAGGCGTGTGGCTGAGAGTGATGGCGTGTGGCTGAGAGTGAAGGCGTGTGGCTGAGGGTGAAGGCGTGTGGCTGAGGGTGAAGGCGTGTTACTGAGAGTGAAGGCGTGTGGCTGAGAGTGATGGCGTGTGGCTGAGAGTGAAGGCGTGTGGCTGAGAGTGAAGGCGTGTGGCTGAGGGTGAAGGCGTGTGGCTGAGGGTGAAGGCGTGTGGCTGAGGGTGAAGGCGTGTGGCTGAGAGTGAAGGCATGTGGCTGAGAGTGAAGGCGTGTGGCTGAGAGTGAAGGCGTGTGGCTGAGGGTGAAGGCGTGTGGCTGAGAGTGAAGGCGTGTGGCTGAGAGTGAAGGCGTGTGGCTGAGAGTGAAGGCGTGTGGCTGAGAGTGAAGGCGTGTGGCTGAGAGTGAAGGCGTGTGGCTGAGAGTGAAGGCGTGTGGCTGAGAGTGAAGGCGTGTGGCTGAGGGTGAAGGCATGTGGCTGAGAGTGAAGGCGTGTGGCTGAGGGTGAAGGCGTGTGGCTGAGGGTGAAGGCGTGTGGCTGAGAGTGAGGTGTGTGGCTAAGAGTGAAGGCGTGTGGCTGAGAGTGAAGGCATGTGGCTGAGAGTGATGGCGTGTGGCTGAGAGTGAAGGCGTGTGGCTGAGAGTGAAGACATGTGGCTGAGAGTGAAGGCGTGTGGCTGAGAGTGAAGGCGTGTGGCTGAGAGTGAAGGCGTGTGGCTGAGAGTGAAGGCGTGTGGCTGAGAGTGAAGGCGTGTGGCTGAGAGTGAAGGCATGTGGCTGAGAGTGAAGGCATGTGGCTGAGAGAGAAGGCATGTGGCTGAGAGTGAAGGCGTGTGGCTGAGAGTGAAGGCGTGTGGCTGAGAGTGAAGGCGTGTGGCTGAGAGTGAAGGCGTGTGGCTGAGAGTGAAGGCGTGTGGCTGAGAGTGAAGGCATGTGGCTGAGAGTGAAGGCATGTGGCTGAGAGAGAAGGCATGTGGCTGAGAGTGAAGGCGTGTGGCTGAGAGTGAAGGCGTGTGGCTGAGAGTGAAGGCGTGTGGCTGAGAGTGAAGGCGTGTGGCTGAGAGTGAAGGCATGTGGCTGAGAGTGAAGGCATGTGGCTGAGAGAGAAGGCATGTGGCTGAGAGTGAAGGCGTGTGGCTGAGAGTGAAGGCGTGTGGCTGAGAGTGAAGGCGTGTGGCTGAGAGTGAAGGCGTGTGGCTGAGAGTGAAGGCGTGTGGCTGAGAGAGAAGGCATGTGGCTGAGAGTGAAGGCATGTGGTTGAGTGGTTAGAGAACTGGATTCACAATTGTGAGGTTGTGAGATCGATTCCTGGACCGGGCGATGCGTTATGTCCTTGAGCAAAACACTTTATTTCACGTTGCTCCTTCTACCTGGAGTTGCGACCAATAGATAGTATTAGCAACTGGAAAGACCAACGGAAACATTGTTTCCTCGGTCCGATTTGACGAAAGTCAATTGATAGAAAAAAAAAAAAAATAGATAGATTACAAAAGCATCACAATTCTGTTGATAGTGGCATGGATAACAAGGTAAAATTGTGTTACAAAGTGAACCATAAAACCTTGACTATCCCTAATAGTATCAACACTGCTTGGGTTCAGCTGGAGGTAGTGATACTGTCTGGGAGAAGCTGAAATTGTAGAGATCACCAGTTGATAGCTGATGAAGAAAATGTCTCACAGTGCAAATTATCTGTAGAATATTAGCTTATGGCAATTACACACCTTATATATACAACTTATATACACAACTTATATATACATACATAAGTAGCAGGATTTCTTTGCTACAAAAAATGGATGTGAAAAGCTGCATGTGACTTATTGATCTAACCTTGCCCTGGGCTTGAAATTCACAGTAAACATTCACACACACACACACACATGTGCACATATACATATACTTATACACACACGTGCACATATATATATATACACACACGTGCACATATACATATATACACACACGTGCACATATACATATACTCATACACACACATACACTCATATCTACACATACACACACTCATATCTACACATACACACACTCATATCTACACAAACACACACACTCATATCTACACGCACACTCATATCTACACACACATACACTCCTATCTACACACACACACTCATATCTACACACACACACACACTCATCTCTACACATACACTCATATCTACACACACATACACTCATATCTACACACACACACACTCATATCTACACACACACACTCATCTCTACACATACATACACTCATCTCTACACAAACACTCATATCTAAACATACACCACACACATACACTCATCTCTACACATACACCACACACATACACTCATCTCTACACATACACCACACACATATACTCATCTCTACACATACACCACACACATACACTCATCTCTACACATACACCACACACATACACTCATCTCTACACATACACCACACACATACACTCATCTCTACACATACACCACACACATACACTCATCTCTACACATACACCACACACATACACTCATCTCTACACATATCTACACACACATACACTCATCTCTACACATACACCACACACATACACTCATCTCTACACATCTTCTCCCTGGATTTGTTAGCAAATTGGAAAGACCAATAGAAACATTGTTTCCTCGGTCCGATTTGAGGAGCTCCACTGCACTCATTAAGCAAATGATGTTTAGGATCTTGTTGATCAACTGTTATATAGATTGAGGGTATGTCCATACAAAGACTGCTTAAGAAGAGTTTGGTTCTACAACAAAACAAACATGACCAAAACTAGAAGAGGAATAAAGGATGTGGAGCTCCAGCATGGCCACAGTCTCATGACTGAAACCAGTGAAACAATATAAGGATGTAGTGCCCCAGCATGGCCGCAGACAAATGACTGAAACCAATAAAAGAATAAAATAATGTGCCCCAGCATGGCCACAGTCTCATAACTGAAACCAGTGAAACAATATAAGAATGTAGTGCCCCAGCATGGTGAGTTTTGCCTTTCATCCTTAGAGGGGTCGATAAAATAAAGTACCAGTTGTGCACTGGAGTCAAATTAATCAATTCCCCCCCCCCTCCCCCCAAAATTCTTTAGCCTTGTGCCTATATCAGAAACCATTATTGTCAGTATCAGTAGAGCGTCAGACACCATGCTTTGCAGCATAGAGTTATGGCCCTTTACGTTCTGAGTTCAAATCCCACCGAGGCTAACTTTGCCTTTCATCCTTACAGAGTCGATAAAAGAAAGTACCAGTAATGCACTGGGTTATTGCTGGCCTTGTGCCAAAAGTAGAAACAATTATTATTATCATTACTAGCAGAAAAACCACCCTTTGGGTGGTCTTCTGCTAGCATGTGTAGTGTGTATATTGATATTATACACAAATATATATACATGTAAATAAAATCGTAATTGTCAATATACACAGAAATTAAATGAAGACTGTGTTACACTGTCTTATGTAATCAGTAAAGTAAGCCATGATACATTGAAAAAAGACGATATTATATATAAACTGCATTAGGAGAAAATTAACGACGGAAATATATGCGATTATAAGTGTTATAATATAATTATTTCTACTTTTGGCACAAGGCCAGCAATTACCCAGTGCATTACTGGTACTTTATTTTATCGACCCCGTAAGGATGAAAGGCAAAGTCAACCTCGGCGGGATTTGAACTCAGACCGTAAAGGGACGTAACTATGCTGGAAAGCATGGCGTCCGACTCTCTACTGATACTGCCAATCCACCGCAATATAATGGCCGCTAACCGGAAGTGTTGACATTTGACAATTTTAAAGAATTGAATCATTAAATAAGCTATAAAATATATTTAATCAACAGCCACGAAATTTAGTAGATAAATTATGTAATATTCATTCATTATTTATTCAAAGTAAGGTGGTAGATTGGCAGTATCGGTAGAGGGTCGGTCGCCATGCTTTGACGCATAGAGTTACGGCCCTTGCTATTCTGAGTTCAAATCCCGCCGAGGTTAACTTTGCCTTTCATCCTTACGGGGTCGATAAAATAATGTACCAGTAATGTACTGGGTATTTGCTGGCCTTGTGCCTAAAGTAGAAACAATTATTTATTCAAAGTAATCCAACTTATTTTACAAAAGGGGTTAAAAAAAATATATTCTGGACGCAGTTCCGCACTCCTTACTTTATTATAGTTTAGATTATTACAAGGAAGGTAGATTGGCAGTATCGGTAGAGCGTCGAACACTGTGCTTTGCAGCATAGAGCTATGTCCCTTTACGTTCTGAGTTCAAATTCCACCGAGGTTAACTTTGCCTTCTATCCTTACGGGGGCGATAAAATAAAGTACCAGTAATGCACTGGGATAATTGCTGGCCTTGTGCCAAAAGTAGAAACATTATTATTATTATTATTATTACAACATTTTTTTGTTTATTATTATCATTACTATTGTTGTTGTTGTTGTTGTAGGAACCCTCACAAAAAAGTGTGAAATAATTGGAAAAAAAGGTGTGAATTGAGTGAATTTTGAAGAATTGAGAGATAATGCCAGTGACAAATTAGGTAATGTGTGAGGGTGAAGATGGGGGGGAGGGGATGAGGAGAGAGGATGCTGAAGGGGGAGGAATGTCTGGTGGAGCAGGTGGTGGAGAAGGTGGCGGGGAGGGGGGTGGGGATATAAAAAAATGCTAATCGAAAAAGAATGAAAAAAAAAATAATGAAAAAAAATTATATAAAAATATATATAAATTATTTGTAAATTATATATATATATACATATGTATGTATATATATATCGCTATGTGTGTGTGTATATATACATATATATGTATGTGTATATGTATATATATATATGTGTGTGTGTGTGTGTATATATGTATTTACGTGTATGTATGTAAATATATACAGTATATATAATAACATATATACACACACACAGCAATATATATATATATATATATATATATATATATATATATATATGTATATATATACACACACAAAAAACCAGCAAACAAACATGCAAACAAAAAGAAAGAAAAAAGCACAGACAAAGTAAAAAAGAAAGAAAGGGTGAATAACAAGGAGTTAAGGTTAAGAGCAAAAAAAAAGGGGGGTTAAGAAAACCCCCTAAAATATCTCTTATCACGAAGTCAGGAGACAGAAACAAACTTATTAAAAGATAGATTAGAGAATTAAATTTAAGGAAAAACAAATAACAGGGACTCTAATATATATATATATATATATGTATATATACACACACACACATGTATACACACATATATATATAGCTAAATATATATATATAAACACACACACACATATATATATACACACACACACATATATATATAAACACACACATATATATCCACATACAAATATATATACACACATATATATATATACACACACATATATATATATACACACACACATATCCACATACAAATATAT
>OZ024763.1:17120027-17127527 GCA_964016885.1 Eledone cirrhosa | reverse complement strand
CCTTACACCAACCTCATTTACAGTGAGTGCTGGGTGCTTTTTTGCCGTGGCGCCTCCACGACCACTTTGCAGTGAGTGGTGGGTGCTTTTTTGCCGTGGCACCTCCACGACCACTTTGCAGTGGAATGATATGGACCCCAGTCCCTATCATCTCATTTCTACAGCTGAGCAAACTGAAGTAACGTGAAATAAAGTGTCTTGCTCAAGGAAACAACACATCACCCGGTCTGAGAATTGAACTCACAACCTTTCGATTGCAAGGCCAATGCTCTAACCACTAAGCCATGTGCCTCCATTTTTGGAGGCACATGGCTTAGTGGTTAGAGATGTTGATATAATTTATTTTCAGAACAATACCTTAACATCAATATGAGTGGTCAGTTACAGCCAGTTTGAACAGAAAGAGGTGAGAGAATTCTGGCTGGATATGAGTCAGTTTGAATGCTAAAGGGTTAATGCACTGGGGTCAATTTAATTGTTTTTTTTTCTTTTAACAAATTAATGGGGAGGGGGTGCAATTCTTATGCAAATAGCATCACTGAAATTATAATTTTTCAATAAACAATTATTAACTTTCCACACTAAACCACCAAAGATTATAGTCACCGTATTTCCCAGCATTGAAGACGCTAATCCTTCCTAAAATAAGTCTCAAAAATCTACCATGCGTCCTGGAGGGCGAAGGTTGTTTATTATTTATTTTCAAAGGGTGGTGGACTGGCAGTATCGGTAGAGGGTCGGATGCCATGCTTTCTAGCATAGAGTTACGGCCCTTGCCATTCTGAGTTCAAATCCCGCCGAGGTTAACTTTGCCTTTCATCCTTACGGGGTCGATAAAATAAAGTACCAGTAATACACTGGGTAATTGCTGGCCTTGTGCCTAACGTAGAAACAATTATTTATTTTCAAATTTTTGGTTGTCAAAATTAGGGTGTGCCCTTGAGGACGAAGTGTCTTCAGTGCTGGGAAATAGAGTAATTCAGTACCAGAGCAGTTAGAGTGTAGGACACTATGTGTTGTGTTTCAGTTCAGGGCATTCTGGGTTCAAATTCCACAAAGGTTAACTTTGCCTTCCGTCCTTATGGTGTCAATAAAATAAAGTACCAGTCACACACTTGGGTCCATTTAATCGACTTTCCCCTCTCCAAAAATTGTTGGTTCAAATCTCACTGAGGTTAGCTGGGCCTTTCATCCTTACGGGGTCAATAAAATAATGTACCAGAAAAGCACTGGGGTCGATTTAATTGTTTTTCTTTTTGCAAATTAATGGAGGGTTTTCTTATGTAAATAGCATCACTGAAATTATAATTTTTACTGTAAACAATTTCTAATTTTCCACACCAAATCAAAGATGGCAGTTAATTTATTACCAGAGTGGTTCAAGACTAGGACAATGTGTGTTGTGTAAACTCATGTATGTGTTGTGTTTCAGCTCACAGCATTCTGAGTTCAAATCCCACTGAGGTTCAAGTTCCACCGAGGTTCAAATCCCGCCGAGGTTCAAATCCCGCCGAGGTTCAAATCCCGCCGAGGCTCAAATCCCGCCGAGGTTCAAATCCCGCCGAGGTTCAAATCCCGCCGAGGTTCAAATCCCGCCGAGGCTCAAATTCCGCCGAGGCTCAAATTCCGCCGAGGCTCAAATCCCGCCGAGGCTCAAATTCCGCCGAGGTTCAAATCCCGCCGAGGTTCAAATCCCGCCGAGGTTCAAATCCCGCCGAGGTTCAAATCCCGCCGAGGTTCAAATCCCGCCGAGGTTCAAATCCCGCGGAGGTTCAAATCCCGCCGAGGTTCAAATCCCGCCGAGGTTCAAATCCCGCCGAGGCTCAAATCCCGCCGAGGCTCAAATCCCGCCGAGGCTCAAATCCCGCCGAGGTTCAAATCCCGCCGAGGTTCAAATCCCGCCGAGGTTCAAATCCCGCCGAGGTTCAAATCCCGCCGAGGTTCAAATCCCGCCGAGGTTCAAATCCCGCCGAGGTTCAAATCCCGCCGAGGTTCAAATCCCGCCGAGGCTCAAATTCCGCCGAGGTTCAAATCCCGCCGAGGTTCAAATCCCGCCGAGGTTCAAATCCCGCCGAGGTTCAAATCCCGCCGAGGCTCAAATTCCGCCGAGGTTCAAATCCCGCCAAGGTTTCCTTACCGAGTGAGGTGAAACTCGTCAAATCAAACCAAGGAAACAATGGTTATTGAACTCACAACCTCACAATTGTGAACATTTCTCTAACCACTAAGCCATGTACATTTTATTTAGATATACTAGTTGAATGTTTGACATACAACATTTTGTTTTGTTTTTTTACACCTTGTCAAATAAAGGGTTTTTATCGAAAACATAATGCATTCCCTTGTCCAGGAATCGAACTCACAACCTCACATTTGCAAACCCAGTTGTCTAACCACTAAGCCACACATGAACCTTTAGACATACCAGCTAAATACTGAAGATGCATTTGTTTTGTTTTTTTGTTTTTTGTATTTCCCAGCATTGAAGACGCTAATTTTTCCTAAAATAAGTCTCAAAAATCTACACATGAACCTTTAGACATACCAGCTGAATATTGAGGATACAATATTTTGTTTTTTACACCCACACCCCCTTGTCAAATAAATTGTGTTTATCAAGGACATCACGCATTGCATGGTCCGGGAATTGAACTCACAACCTCACAAATGCAAACCCAGTTGTCTAACCACTAAGCCACACATGAACCTTTAGACATACCAGCTGAATACAGAAGATGCATTTGTTTTGTTTTTTGTTTTGTGTGTGTGTGTGTGTGTGTGTCCCTGTCAAACAAAGCATCTTGCTCAAGGACTTAACACATCGCCTGGTCTGGGAATCAAACTCGCAACCTCACAATTCAAAATCCAATTCTCTAACCACTAAGCCACACATGAAACTTTAGACATACCAGCTGAATATTGAAGATACAATATTTTGTTTTTACCCCCCCCCCCCCCCCTTGTCAAATAAATTGTGTTTATCAAGGACATCATCACGCATTGCCTGGTCCGGGAATTGAACTCACAACCTCACAAATGCAAACCCAGTTGTCTAACCACTAATCACACGAACCTTTAGACATTAAGCACTGATCTCACCCATCCGAGTACAGTGGCCCCGAGCCTGTGCGAACCTCAACGGTGCACAGTCCCCACCATCAAGGCGAGGTTCACCCCTCTCAACACGGCCTCACTGATGCGGTTGCAATCATCCTTCTTCCTGGGCCAGGCTGCATCCCCGACCTCGACACCGCCTATCTCTCCAGCGTGACACGGCTGAATATTTGAGATACAACATTTCTACCAATACAGACATCTAATCAACACCAAAACATACATTGATAACATTCAAATATATAGCCACTACCCACCACCACCACCACCACTACCCCACACCACCACCACCACCACCCCACACCACCACTACCAACCCTTCAGGCTTCCAGTCAGCCCCCCCCCCCCCCTCCCTCACACTATATTGTCTTTGGGTTGTTATTTTTTTTTTTTTGTTTGGTTTTGTTTTTTCCTCTCCGCCTCCTCCACTCCATCATCATCATCATCATCATCATCATCATCATCAGTCAAATTAAGTTATCTCCTTCCTTCCACCACCCCCAGGCTCTGGTCCCCACCCTCACACTATATTGTCTTGTATTTTGTTTTTTTTTGTTTTGTTACCTTTTGTTCCACCCCCCACCCACCCCCCGTATCCCCACCCCCACCATTGTCAAATCAAGTTATCTTCCTTCTGCACCCCCAGCCTTCAGTCCCCACCCTCACACTATATTGTCTTGTATTTTGTTTTTTTTGTTTTGTTACCTTTTGTTCCACCCCCACCCACCCCCCGTATCCCCACCCCCACCATTGTCAAATCAAGTTATCTTCCTTCTGCACCCCCAGCCTTCAGTCCCCACCCTCACACTATATTGTCTTGTATTTTGGGTTGTTTTTCGGGGAAGGATTTGTTTTGTCCCCCACTCCCACACACTCCCACCAAACCACATCCCACAACATCCCACCACACCACCCTTGTCAAATGAAGTTATCTTCCTTCTGCACCACCCAGGCTCCGGTCCCCACCCTCACACTATATTGTCTCGTATTTTGTTGTTTGGGTTGTTGTTATTCCCACCACCACATCGCCCCGACCCCACCACCACCACCACACCCAACCCCGACCCCACCACCACCATTGTCAAATCAAGTTATCTTCTTCCTTCACTACTGACTTCTTAGTATTGTCTAGGTTAGATATTCAGGGAAATATATTAATAAAAACTATATTTATTACACTGTCTCCTGGTATATTCAGTCATTTAGTGGTAATTAGTTAGTTGTTGATAACGAACAGGAGAAGCAGAGCGGCATATGAGGGAGGGCGGAGCGGGGGGACACAACAACAACAACACACATAAAAATAACCCCCTTTGTAATAAAATAAAATATACAAACTTGGTACCACAACATCCAGTCCAAATAAATGAGATAATGAGATCGAGATCGTGTAGGTGTCACAATAAAAAAAACACACAGTCCACGCTGTAATGTGGCTGTGTAGGTAACACATTAAAAACACACAGTCCACGCTGTAATGTGGCCGTGTAGGTAACACGGTAAAAACACACAGTCCATGCTGTAATGTGGCCGTGTAGGTAACACAGTAAAAACACACAGTCCACGCTGTAATGTGGCCGTGTAGGTAACACGGTAAAAACACACAGTCCACGCTGTAATGTGGCCGTGTAGGTAACACGGTAAAAACACACAGTCCATGCTGTAATGTGGCCGTGTAGGTAACACATTAAAAACACACAGTCCACGCTGTAATGTGGCCGTGTAGGTAACACGGTAAAAACACACAGTCCATGCTGTAATGTGGCCGTGTAGGTAACACATTAAAAACACACAGTCCACGCTGTAATGTGGCCGTGTAGGTAACACGGTAAAAACACACAGTCCATGCTGTAATGTGGCCGTGTAGGTAACACAGTAAAAACACACAGTCCACGCTGTAATGTGGCTATGTAGGTAACACAGTAAAAACACACAGTCCATGATGTAATGTGGCTATGTAGGTAACACATTAAAAACACACAGTCCACGCTGTAATGTGGCCGTGTAGGTAACACGGTAAAAACACACATCCACGCTGTAATGTGGCCGTGTAGGTAACACGGTAAAAACACACAGTCCACGCTCTAATGTGGCTGTGTAGGTAACACAGTAAAAACACACAGTCCACGCTGTAATGTGGCCGTGTAGGTAACACGGTAAAAACACACAGTCCACGCTGTAATGTGGTTGTGTAGGTAACACAGTAAAAACACACAGTCCACGCTGTAATGTGGCCGTGTAGGTAACACGGTAAAAACACACAGTCCACACTGTAATGTGGCTGTGTAGGTAACACAGTAAAAACACACAGTCCACGCTGTAATGTGGCTGTGTAGGTAACACGGTAAAAACACACATCCACGCTGTAATGTGGCTATGTAGGTAACACAGTAAAAACACACAGTCCACGCTGTAATGTGGCCGTGTAGGTAACACAGTAAAAACACACAGTCCACGCTGTAATGTGGCTGTGTAGGTAACACGGTAAAAACACACAGTCCATGCTGTAATGTGGCCGTGTAGGTAACACGGTAAAAACACACAGTCCACGCTGTAATGTGGCTATGTAGGTAACACGGTAAAAACACACAGTCCACGCTGTAATGTGGCCGTGTAGGTAACACGGTAAAAACACACAGTCCAAAGTATAACAATATCGGTTTCAACACACGATTTCAGATAAAGAATCTTGCTAAACAAATTCAGAAACGAAATATATATATATATAGACATATACACATATATCACATATACATACATACATACACACATTTATATATACATATACACACATATATAATAATAATAATAATAATAATGAAATTATTGTGTAAAGTGCTTAGGTGCACTACAACTCGTCAATATAGTACATAGAATAATACATATATAGACATATACACATACAATACACATATGTGTGTT
Source organism: Eledone cirrhosa (assembly GCA_964016885.1). NCBI lineage: Eukaryota > Metazoa > Mollusca > Cephalopoda > Octopoda > Eledonidae > Eledone > Eledone cirrhosa. Next base: position 17,121,491 of record OZ024763.1, on the reverse strand, counting down.
TGTGTGCATATATATACACATATATATATATATAAACATATATATATATATATATAAACATATATATATATAAACATATCATCATCATCATCATCTCATTTTACGTCCACTTTTCCCTGCTTGCAAGGGTGGGACGGGAACTGATTCTGGCTTGATTTCTACAGCTGGATGCCCTTCCTAACACCAACCTCATTTACAGTGAGTGCTGGGTGCTTTTTTGCCGTGGCACCTCCACGACCACTTTGCAGTGGAATGATAGGGACCCCAGTCCCTATCATCTCATTTCTACAGCTGAGTAAACTGGAGCAATGTGAAATAAAGTGTCTTGCTCAAGGAAACAACACATCACCCGGTCTGAGAATTGAACTCACAACCTTTCGATTGCAAGGCCAATGCTCTAACCACTAAGCCATGTGCCTCCATATATATATATATAAACATATATATATATATAAACATATAAACATATATAAACATATATATATATATAAACATATAGGTTATAGATTCCATACACGTGCTTTTTCCCTGTTTTATTGATAGCGCACTCTATCTCTCTCTCTAGTGTGTTACCTTTTCAACATATTGTATTTTAAAGAGCTCAGGATTTCCTCTCCTTTGAGCACATTATTTACAGGGAATGGCGAGAGTCTACGGCACCCTTAATTTATCGTGATATTTCGCTCCTTATAAGAGTCTTTCCTCTCTCTCTGTTTGGTTGAGCACACTTCTCTGAGTGGTTTTGGGCTGCCCTTTCTAGCAGCTCGTCCCTCAGACACCACTGGTTCACTGCCCTTAAACACGCTGTGACTTCTCTCTCGCACGTGTAGCTGGACGGTCACTTTAAAATTCTCTTAGTGTTGTCTGAAATGTATAGCCTTACACACGCTGAAGAACCTGGGTTATTTCATTTCTTTCAACAACTTACTGGCGAAACAGATCTTTGGATTTGTACGTGTGTTATATAGTTATAGAGGTGTTTATTTACGCTTTAATTTATACTTTTAATTATCGTGTCTATAGTCTGCCTTTCAAAGGTTATAGATTCCATACACAGGTGGTTTTTCCCTGTTTTATTGATAGTGCACTGTATCTTGCTCTAGTGTGTTACCTTTTAAACATATTGTATTTTATATATATATGTATATATATTTGTGTATAGTAGTAGCTATACACAAGTGATAAAAGAGTGATAAAATTTGCTCCGGACATAACACCTGTGTCTGAAAGAACCCGCAGGTGTACAATCAGCCAGATCCATACAAGGACCATGACTCGAGCTACATGCCGGCGAAACATTTGTAACACGAAATAAACTAAGTCCAGATGCATCACTGATTTTTCGTTTTCTTTATAATATATATATATATATAGATATATATAGATATATACACACACATAGATATCTATATATACACACGCACATACAATACACAAATATTTATACATATATATATATATATA
>OZ024763.1:17110027-17115027 GCA_964016885.1 Eledone cirrhosa | reverse complement strand
GAGACTGACATGGCCATTTTAGAACATTTATTCCATTCGTACTTAACCAAGATTGTGTTAGTTTTGCAGTATGCTTTGGATTGTTATCTTGTTGAAAAAAACCAACCTGGCTTTAAGCTGAGAGAATGTGCACTTTGATGTAAATTCCTTTGGAAAATACCTCTATAATAAGTGCCACCCATTCTTCCTTCTATTATTTCAATATTTCCTACACCTGTGGCACTAAAGCAACCTCAGACCATGATTGATCCACCTCCAAATTTTACAGTTGGAATAGTATTCTTCAGCGAATATTCAGTACCTTTCTTTCTCCAGACTTTTGCCACAGCATTTCGACCAAAAAGTTCAATTTTTGTTTCGTCCGACTAAAGTACATCTTCCCAAAATGACGCAGGTTTGATGAGATGCTTATTTGCAAAGTTTAATCGACGAAGAACGTGTTTCCTCGTAAGAAGTGGTGTTTTCCTTGGAGACCTCGAGAAGATATATCGACGAAGTGAACGACTAATTGTATCTGTGCTCACTTTTACTCCACTTCCTTCTAGGTCATCCTGAAGATTTTAAAGAGTACACCGGGGTTCGTTGCCAACCTTTCTCGTCAAGAACCGAGCTGCACGTTCCGTTATCTTTCTAGGACAACCAGAACTAATTAGAGGACAGATGGAATGATGAGATTTCCAGTGACGAATTATTGTATCAACTGAACTCAATGGCACATTTAACTGACAAGATATCTTTCTATAACCAACACCATTTCTATGAAGGTCTACAATGCGTTTACAGAGGTCTTGATCAATCAGTTTATTTTTCCCCATATTGTCAATGTTTACAGGATGGTTGTCCATGTTTACAGGATGGTTGTCAGACAAATAATGACGTAATGTTTTTAATAGTCCTTAGAAGTTACCTTAAACCTAATCTAGAACATTCTACTGAATTTTAAATCTGAAAATTTAAGAATTTTCTTGAAAAAAAGCGATAAATATAAAATGTGTTGTAAACTTTTGCGTTATAAAAATATTGATTTTTCTTCATGTGTTATTTCCTTGTTATTTTTTTTAAAATGTGATTGTATCATTAAATGCCTCATTATATGTTCTATCAGTAGTTAAATTTTCATTACCCTAACTTTATTAAAAATACCTAAAACTGCATTTTTCCTAATGTGTTGTAAATTTTTGCGGGGCACTGTATATGTATATGTGTATATATATATGTGTGTGTGCACATGCGTGTGTGTGTATATATATAGATATATATATTTATTTATGTATATATATATATGTGTGTGTGTGTGTATATGTGTGCATTCCACCATGCTTTGAGGACTACTCTGATTTGTGACCGTCCTGATCTCTGCTCCACACACACACTCACACACACACACATATATATATATATATACACATACACATATATATATATCCATATATAAAGACACACATATATATACATATATATATATACACATATCTACAGACATATACACACGCACGCATAGATATACACACACATCTGCATACATATACACATATATATCTGCATACATATACACATACATATCTACATACATATACACACATATCTACACACATATCTACATACATAGACACACATATCTACATACATATACACACATATCTACATACATATACACACATATCTACATACATCTACACACATATCTACATACATATACACACATATCTACATATATATATATAACCAAGTGTTAAACAAGATTCATTGATTACTCAATGAATATAGTTTTACAATAGATTAAAAGCACTCAACAAGGAAGTTTTCTGGAGTTATTAATATGCATATATATATATATATGATGATGATATATATATATATATATATATACGTTATTCCGGGTTGAATCGGAGGTAACCACAGTAAGTAAGGTACTCAATACATTGCAGAGTATAAAAGTTTTACTATAGATGAGATTCTACAGGACTAGAACTGTTTCATTCTTTAGAAATGATGATTTCTAAAGAATGAAACAGTTCTAGTCCTGTAGAATCTCATCTATATATATATATATATATATATATATATAGTAATAATAATAAATTTGAAGACTAAAAAATATATATATATATTTTAATATAGAAGAGCTACAGGAGTAGAACTGTTTCATTCGTGGGAAATCATCAGGAAGCACTGCTATGTATTGAGTATGGTTACCTTACTTACTATGGTTACCTCCCATTCAACCCAGAATAACATATATTTATTTATATACATACATATATATATATATATATATATATATATATATATATATATATATATATATATATACAATATATTAATAAATGGAAACTATATTTATAAAACCATATTTATTTTATTATATATATTTCAAGGGCCACCAAGGAACTATCCAGGAACCTCCAACCGTTAAGATTGTCTTTTTTCCAGGTATGTCAATATTTATTTATAAAACAAATCTGTATTTTATCTGATGAAAGCGCACCATAATTTGCCTTGGTTGCCCTTGAAATATGTATAATAAAATAAATATGGTTTTATAAATATAGTTTCCATTTATTAATATATTGTGTATTTACTCCACTAAACTGTTGAGTTCTCTATATCAGTTATAACAGTTATAAAAATGTTTAAGCTTGTTGAATTCCAACAAATTAAATATAACCTCTGCATTTATATATATATATATATATATATATATATATATATATATATATATATATATATATATATAGAGAGAGAGAGAGAGAGAGAGAGAGAGAGAGGGAGAGAGACAGACATAGAAGAGAGGAGAGAGGGAGGAGAAGAGTTTTGAATTATTAAGTAAAACTAAGTTTTAGTCAGTTATTACTGTGAAGTAAACACACTAAGATCTACTGACATATACACACACTGGCACACACACACACATTGGCACACACACACACACTGGCACACACACACACACTGGCACACACGCACACTGGCACACACGCACACTGGCACACACGCACACTGGCACACACGCACACTGGCACACACGCACACTGGCACACACGCACACTGGCACACACACACACTGGCACACACACACACACATTGGCACACACACACACACATTGGCACACACACACACTGGCACACACGCACACTGGCACACACGCACACTGGCACACACGCACACTGGCACACACGCACACTGGCACACACACACACTGGCACACACGCACACTGGCACACACGCACACTGGCACACACGCACACTGGCACACACGCACACTGGCACACACGCACACTGGCACACACACACACTGGCACACACACACACTGGCACACACGCACACTGGCACACACGCACACTGGCACACACACACACTGGCACACACACACACTGGCACACACACACACACATTGGCACACACACACACTGGCACACACACGCACACACACACACATTGGCACACACGCACTGGCACACACACATGCACTGACACACACACTGACACTGACACACAGACACATACACTGACACACTGGCGCACACACACACTGACACACACACTAACACACTTACACCGACACATACACTGACACACACACAGACACACACTGACACACACACACACTGACACACACACACTGGCACACACACTGATACACTGACACACTAACACACTTACACTGACACACACACTGATACACTTTCACACACAAATGATACACATTTATGATTGGCAATAGTCGGTAGAGCATCAGACAACATGATTTGCAGCATAGAGTTACGTCTCTTTACAGTCTGAGTTCAAATCCCACCAAGGTTAACTTTACCTTTCATCCTTACGGGGGTCGATTAAATAAAGTACTAGTAATACACTGAGGTCTGATTTAGTCGACTTTCCCCTCCTACTTTCCCCCAATTTATTGGACTTGTGCCTAAATCAGAAACCATTATATGTGTGTGGTGTGTGTGTGTGTGTGTGTGTGTGTGTGTGCGCTATATGTTGTGCGCGTGGTGGTGTGTGTGTGTGTGGTGTATGTCTGACTATATATGTGTGTATGTGGTGCTGTATGTGTGTGGCTGTGTGACAATGTGTGTGTGGTTATGTATGTGGTGCTGTATGTGTGTGGCTGTGTGACAATGTGTGTGTGTGTGTGTGAGTATATGTATGCGGTTATGTGCGTATGTGTAGTTATGGGCGATTATGCGTATGTGTACATGTCTGTTTGTATGTAAGTCAGTGTGTGTGTGTGTATGTGTGTGTGTATGTCAGTGTGTATGTCAGTGTGTGTATGTCAGTATATGTCTATATGTCAGTGTATGTCAGTGTATGTCAGTATATGTCTATATGTCAGTGTGTATGTTAGTATATGTCTATATGTCAGTGTATGTTTATATGTCAGTGTATGTTTATATGTCAGTGTATGTCAGTGTATGTCAGTGTGTATGTCAGTGTGTGTATGTCAGTATATGTCTATATGTCAGTGTATGTCAGTGTATGTCTATATGTCAGTGTGTATGTCAGTATATGTCTATATGTCAGTGTATGTTTATATGTTAGTGTATGTCAGTGTGTATGTCAGTATATGTCTATATGTCAGTGTATGTTTATATGTTAGTGTATGTCAGTATATGTCAGTGTATGTCAGTGTGTATGTCAGTATATGTCTATATGTCAGTGTATGTTTATATGTCAGTGTATGTCAGTATATGTCAGTGTATGTCAGTGTGTATGTCAGTATATGTCTATATGTCAGTGTATGTTTATATGTTAGTGTATGTCAGTATATGTCAGTATATGTCAGTATATGTCAGTATATGTCAGTGTATGTCAGTGTATGTCAGTGTATGTCAGTATATGTCAGTGTATGTCAGTGTGTATGTCAGTGTATGTCTATATGTCAGTGTATGTTTATATGTTAGTGTATGTCAGTATATGTCTATATGTCAGTATATGTCTATATGTCAGTGTATGTCTATATGTCAGTGTATGTCTATATGTCAGTGTATGTCTATATGT
>OZ024763.1:17097527-17105027 GCA_964016885.1 Eledone cirrhosa | reverse complement strand
GAAGACGCTCGTCCTCGAGGACGAACCCTAATTTTGACAACCAAAAATTTTAGGCACATGGCCAGCAATTTTGGGGGAAGGCGGGAAAGTCGATTAAATCGGCCCCAGGGCTTAATATTTTGTGCAAGTATTTTGATTGGATATTTTCTGTTATTTTCAAAGATTTATATTTATTAATCATAGAAGTTAATTACCGTATTTTCCAGCACTGAAGATGCTTTGTCCTCGAGGACGCCCCCTAATTTTGACAACCCAAAATTTGAAAAAGAAATAATAAACACTCTTCGGCTTCCAGGACGCATGGTAGATTTTTTTAGATTTATTTTAGTAAAGAAGTAGCGTCTTTGACGCTGGGAAATATGCTAATTTTGAAAAGAGCCAAAAATTTGTTAGAATTTAATAAAATAAAATGAAATTATAATAAAAAGTGGGGTGGAACTTGTCAAATTGGACCAAGGAAATAATGTTTCCGTTGGTCTTTCTATCACTGATACTATCTACTGGTTGCAACTCTTGGCAGAAATTATAATAAAAGGATTTAACCATTTAGCATTTAAACCAGCTGTATTCGGCCGGAATTCTCTTAGCTCTTTTTGTTCAAACCAGCTGTAACTGGCCACTTATACTGATGTCAAGGTATTGTTCTCAAAATAAACAATATCAAAATCTCATAGATTCAATATTATGTGAGATAATTATCTGAGATAAAGTGTTTACCATGAAATACAATAGTATATATAAAGTAATGTAAATGTTAAAGGGTTAACAGAAGGATAAACATTTAAAACAAACAGTTTTGTATCATAACTCCTGAATTTGGTATTTAAAAAGGTCAGCCATTTTTCTTTTTTTTTCCCCAGTATTTCTAATGAAAGACACTGTCTATGTTTTTCTAATCATTTTGAAAATAATCAAGAATTTACAAAGATTTACTCATATAACTAACATTCTCATCATCTATCTGGTATTCACTGTCATATTTCTAGAGAAACGTTTCAGTTAATTTGGAAAATAGCCCAAAATTTATAATTTAATAAAATAAAATAAAATTATGGTAAAAAGTTTTAATATATGGATAAACATTTTAAAATAAGCAGTTTTGTATCAAAACTCCTGGGCAATTTCAGCTGGTTTGGTATTAAAAGCGATAAACATTTAAATTTAGCAGTTTTGTATTATAACTTCTGGGAATTTCAGATGATTTCTTATCGAAGGTGTCAGCCTTTTTTCTTTTTCAAATATTTCTAACGAAAGACACTATATTTTTCTCATCATTTTGAAAATAATGAAGAATTTAGAAGGATTTACTAAATATAATTAACTTTGTTATCATCTGTCTGGTGTTTGAGACATAATTTAACCCTTTCATTGCCTGTGTGTTTCAATCCATTTCAAAAATAGCAAAAAATGTGGAGGAATTTAATAAAATAACTAATTTAATAAAAGGAGAAATTATTTTATCTAAAAATATATTCTTAGGATAAAATTACATAAAAATAATAAAGAATATTTAGTGAAGCATAAAATAAAATGATGATAAAAGGTTTTAATATAAAGATAAACATATCAAATGAACAGTTTTGAATCAAAACTTCTGAGCAGTTTCAACTGGTTTCGTATTAAAAGGGTGAACCTTTTTTCTTTTCCAATATTCCTAATGAAAGATGCTGTCTATATTTTCCTAATCATTTTGAAAGTAATCAAGAATTTGGAAGGTTTTACTAATAATTACTAACTTTCTCATCATCTATCTGCTGTTTCGGGACATAACTTACCCATTTTATTGCCTGTCTTTCAATCCATTTTGAAAAGAGCAAAAAATTTAATAAAATAAAATTATGATCAACAAGATCTTAGACCTCACTAGCTAACCAAGTGGGGTGGAACTTGTGAAATTGGACCAAGGAGACAATGTTTCCATTGGTCTTTCTATTGCTGATACTATCTACTGGTCACAACTCTGGGGAGAAATTAGGTTAAACATCTAACATGACCAGTTTTGTACCATAACTCCTGAGTTTGGTATTAAAAGGGGTCAACCTTTTTTCTTTGTTTTTCCCTCAATATTTCTAACAAAAGACACTATATTTTTTTAATCATTTTGAAAATAATCAAGAATTTGGAAGGATTCAATAACATAACCAACTTTATCATTATCTATCTGATGTTTGGGACATAACTCTTTCGTTGCCCATATTCCTGGTAACAAAAACACTGCCTAAGGTGTGTCAATTTATTTTGAAAATAGGCAAAAATTTGGAGAAATTTAATAAAATAAAATAAAATTTATGATAAAAGGATTTAATATATCGATGACTAATAAAATAAAATTATAACTAAAGTTTTTAACAGAAGGATAAACACTTCAAATAAACAGTTTTGTATCAAAACTCCTGAGTTTGGTGTTAAAAGAGTTAACCCTTTTTTTTACCATGTTTTTAACGGAAGACACTGTCTACATTTTTCTAATCATTTAAAGAATAATGAAGAATTTGGAAGGATTTACTTATATAACTTTCACATCACATAACTGCTGTTTAGGACATGACTTAACCCTTTTATTAACAACATTTGTACATCAGTATACACGGAGGATGAAGAACTCAGAGGTGTATGGGAGCCTCAAAAAAGTCATCTTGAAAGTGACACAGAGGAAGGAGACAGGTTAGCTGGACATGCTCACTGACATCCAGAGTTGACACTGCACTTAGTGCTCCTGTGGGAGCCCCTGCATGGACACACTAGAAGAGGGGGACTGAGGTTGACATATGTTGATGCCCTAAGGACAGACACTTGTCTCTTGGAGAGGCAGGTCATGGCAGCGATAATGAGGGACAGACCGCTGGAGAGAACTTGTCCATGGATCTCGGGAATTTTACCCGCCCTAGATCGATAGATTTGTACAGGATTGGCAGTATCGGTAAAGGGTCGGACGCCATGCTTTCCAGCATAGTTACGTCCCTTTGCAGTCTGAGTTCAAATCCCGCCGAGGTTAACTTTGTCTTTCATCCTTGCGGGATTGATAAAATAAAGTACCAGTAATGTACTGGATAATTGATGGCCTTGTGCCAAAAGTAGAAACAATTATTCTATATACTATACAGGCATCTTTGATGAGTTGTAGTGCACCTGAGCACTGTACACAATAATTATTATTATTAATATATTTCTAATAAAATACACTGCCATGTGTTTCAGTTTACTTTGAAATTAGCCAAAAATATGGAGGAATTTAATGGAATAATTTTTTCATTAGTAAGCTAATATTTAAAACATTACTGAGCAAAGTTTTTCAAAAATAAAACACTAAAAGGTTTAAATATAAGTATAAACATTTAAAATAAGTAGTTTTGTATCAAAACTCCAGGGCATTATTTATTTACAAAATTTCTAACAAAATACACTGTATATATTTTTCTAATCACTTTGAAAGTAACCAAGAATTTTGGAAGTAATGTATATACATTTTGGAAGTAATGAACATAAGCTGAGTAATATGTGACCAAAAAAAAATCAATGGTAAAATAGGGGAGGGGGGGGGGGGGGCTTATATATGCCATCTAAACAATGTGTTGATTAGCTGCCTTGGCTTATAAAAGGGATTTCGATTTTTCCCCATTTCTCAGACATAATATATTGCTTATATTCAGATCGGTTTATATTCAAGTGTATGTGGTATTTAGTAATGTAACTAACTTTTTCATCTATCTCTGCTGTTTGGAACATAACTTAAAGTTTCTTATGTAAGATTATGAATTAAGGTTTTTAGATAAATAAAAACACTTTAAAACAAACAGTTTTGTATTGTAGAACCAAAATTGGTTTTAGGTGGGTCGGTCTCAGAAAGGTTAAGCTAATGTTTAGAACATAATTTAACAAAGGTTCTCACATAAAATTATGGTGGAAGGTGTTTTAGATAAATATAAACTCTCTAACCATTTTCATAAACATATTTCTAATGAAAAATACTGTCTCTGTTTGGAACATAACTTAACAAAAGTTGTTACATAAAATTATGGTGGAAGGTGTTTTAGATAATTACAAACATTAACCCTTTTCATAAACATATTTCTAATGAAAGATGTTGCCATGGATTTTCAAATTAATTTGAAAATAATCAAGAACTTGGAATAATTTAGTAATACAACTTTCTCATTATCAAGCTTATGTTTGGAACATAACAATGGTTCTTACATAAAATTATGATGGAAGGCGCTTTTGATAACCCTTTCATTGCCATATTTGGAGGGATTTAGTAATATAACTAACTTTTTTGTTATTAAATTAGTGTTCGGAACATACCTTAACAAAGGTATAAAATTAGGATGGAAGTTTTTTTAGATATATACTAGGCCACCTGTGACCCGTTGGGTCACGTTTCCTTAAAAAATTTTTTTTAAAATCATGTTCACTTAAAAATAATTTTTTAATCATTAAAATATATACAGACATGTATATAATGTAAAATGAAATTTTCAATCTACTCCCTCACAACCATTATCTCTTTCTCGCTATCTTTCTCTCTCTCTATTTATGAAGGTACCCAGAAAAAAACCCTGTATCTCGGGAACCCATGCTCTGATTTATGCGAAACTTGTTTTATTACATTTGTATTCCCATTTCAGGGGCAATTTCCTTACGAAGTATTTTTCCATTATGCGCCGTTTTACTAGTATATAGAATGATACGCACTTTAACCCTTTCATTGTCATATTTCATATGAAAGACACTATGTTTGGAACATAACTTAACAAAGGTTCTTACATAAAATTATGATGGAAGGTTTCTAGGTAAATATAAACACTTTAACATTTACATTACTCTATATATACTATTATATTTTTATGGCAAACACTTTACCTCATTATATCTCACATAATATCGAATCTATGAGATTTAGATATTATTTATTATAAGGACAATACTTTAATGTGTGTATGAGTGGTTGGTTACAACCGGTTTGAACAGAAAGAGATGAGAGAATTCTGGCCGTATAAAGGGTTAAACAGTTTAATATTTCAGAACTGAGGGTAGTTTGGTAACAAAAGAGCGAAATATGTTAGCATAAATTTAAATATTTTCTTTACCAGCTGGAACTTCCACCTACCCCCCCACCTCTAAACTATTCAGTAGACAATATTTATTTTCTAAGGGCGGTGGATTGGCAGTATTGGTAGAGGGTCGGACGCCATATTTGACGTTACGACCCTTGCCATTCTGAGTTCAAATTCCGCCGAGGTTAACTTTGCCTTTCATCCTTACGGGGTCGATAAAATAAAGTACCAGTAATGCACTGGGTAATTGCTGGCCTTGTGCCAAACGTAGAAACAAATATTTATTTTCTAAGGACCAGTGTTGTTAGTTATCTCTCACTGTTGAAATGGAACAGTCCAATGTTAGTTCCGATGATGGAACAGTCTAATCATGAAATTAACATGTATGTGGCTGAGTATACCACAGACAAATGTATGTACCCTTAATGTAATTCTCAGGGAGATTCAGACTGGCACAGTGTGGCCCTTTGAATTACAGGTATAGTCTATCTTGTATTATAGTTTAAGTGCCTGAGTATTCCACAGTCATGTGTATCTACCCGTAACATAATTCGCAGGGAGATTCACTACTACCACTATTTCCACAAACATCACTACTACTACTGCTGCTGCTATTACTACCACCATCACCACCACTACTACTACTGCTACTACCACCACCGTCATCACTACCACCACAACCACCACTATCACCACCAACACTACTACAACCACCGTCACTACCACTACCACCACTACCACTACAACAACCACCACCACCACTACTACCACTACTACCATCACCAAAACCACCACGACTACTACGACAATCACTACCACCACCACTACAACCACCACCACCACCACCACCACTGCTACTACTACTACCACTACAACCACCACAACAACCATCACTACTACCACCACCACCACTGCTACAATCACTATCACCACCACCACCACCACTACAACAACCACCACCACTACTACAACCACCACCACCACTACTACAACCACCACCACAACTACTACAACTACTACAACCACTGCTACCAAATAATTAAACCAGTTGTGTATGTGTTTTTCAAGCATGTTTAATACAACTTTGATAGACAGAAATATAGTGGAGTCAAAACTAAAATATTATTGATTAAAAATAATGGAAAACACAATTTATGTGAAACGTGGTGTATGAAGATTAGAGAAAACTCATTTACAAAGAATTACGGTTCTTTACCAAAGATTTATTTTCTTTTTAGACTCAATTAGACAGCTTTGGAGCAATTTCCATGCTTTAAATATAATTCTAAAATTAGATATTTTAAAATTTTAAGGCAGTGAATTGATAGATTTGTTAGTTAGAATGTTGGATAGAATTTAACGTCCGATTTCCGTTCTAAGAAGGGTTGGACAGGTGGGTCTAAGGTCCACATAGACCAAATCAGTACTGAAGTGGGGCTACTGATTTCCCTGACTGGCTAGGGGGTCCGTTATCTCGCTTATGAGGCCGTTTCCCCATTAGTGCTTTGGAAACCACAAGCAGTCACTAATAATAGGGGGCGCAAGCTCTCCTATCTCGATGTAATCTCCAGGGATTCTGGCATTGAAATCCAGGATTTGGCAACGGCAATGAATGACAGACCCACGTGGAGATCAATTGTTGAGTCCCTTTCGGCTGTGGCCGTCGGATGATGGTCTCGCATTCTATCAAGTGTACAGAAGTTGTTGCCATGCCTTTGACATAACTGAAGGGTCTTCCCAGCCCTTTCTTTGGCAAGCTTTCTACAACTGGATGCCCTTCCTAAAACCAGCCACTTTATAGCTAGGAAGGGTCGGACAGGTATGTCACAAAAGTATCCCTATGACTCCATTGAGAGTTACAAGTCCATATATATAAAATTAGACATTGTTGTTGTCAGAAGCCCCTTATCTCAATAGTTACCATCTTAACCTTTAGCACGCTGAATTTTTTTATGAATTACTTCCCTTGGCACTGTATTATGTATTAAGGGGAGATAGCTCTATTGTCGCCATAAGGTGCCTAGATTGTGCTGAAGGTTAATAAGGGTTTCTGACATAGGGCACAAAACCAACATTTTTGGAGGTGGGGAAAGTCGATTAAATCCACCCGAGTACATTACTGGTACTTTATTTTATAAACCATCTTAACCCTTTCATGACCACATTTTTTTAAGGAAATATATTCTATTTTAATTATTTTATGAAGAATTTTGAGGGATTTGCTAAAATTATTAATTATTTCAGTACTAAGGTAGTAACTTAATGTAGGGTTCTTATATAAAATTAATATTGGAAGATTTTAATTTAAATTGGAAACCTTTGAAATGGCTGGTTTTATTTCATAAAACCAGAGCTGGTTTTGGCTGGGTTGGTAACTAAAGGGTTAATGTTTAAAATGGCTGGTTTTATTTCATAGAACCAGAGCTGGTTTTGGTTGGGTTGGTAA
>OZ024763.1:17087527-17092527 GCA_964016885.1 Eledone cirrhosa | reverse complement strand
CAAATCAACTATACTATCATACATACATCTCCCTATTGATACAACACAGTTTCCTAGACACTCCAACACCACCTCCCATATATCGATGTATGAAAAGCAAATAAATAAATAAATAATTAATTGTTTCTACTTTAGGCACAAGGCCAGCAATTACGCAGTACATTACTGGTATTTTATTTTATCGACCCCGTAAGGATGAAAGGCAAAGTCAACCTCGGCGGGATTTGAACTCAGATCGTAAAGGGACATAACTGTGCTGGAAAGCATGGCATCCGACCCGATACCGATACTGCCAACCCACCGCCCACACAAATAAATAAATAATTAATGATTAAATAGAAGTGAAGACTCAGTGGTAGACATAAGCTTCATGATCAGACCAGAACAGGGAAGACAGAAAGACAGACTATAAAACTAAAAGAAAAAAAAAAAAGAATTCAAGACAGAGTAAAAGATACAAGTTTCATGATAAGACCAGACCAGAACTGGACAAACAGACAGAGAGAGACAGACAGATAGATGGAGAGACAGACTATAAGAAAAACACAAAAAAAAAAAAGCCAAGACTCAATAGAAGACACAAGTTTCATGTAGAGACAGAACTGGACATATCAGGACAAACAGACAGAGCATCAGAGAGACAGAGAAACAGGCTATAAGAAAAAAGAAACTACCAAGGCAGTAGAAGACACAGACCAGAACTGGACAAACAGACAGAGACAGACAGATAGATGGAGAGACAGACTATAAGAAAAACACAAAAAAACCAAGACTCAATAGAAGACAGAAGTTTCATGACGAGACAGACCAGAACTGGACATATATCAGGACAAACAGACAGAGCATTAGAAAGATAGAGACAGACAGATAGAGACAGACAGACAGAGAGAGACAGACAGACTATAAAATTAATATTAAAACATAATGTGTGTGTGCATGAGGGGAGGTGGCTTACCATATATTGGACAACGCTCTACTGATAAAAATCTACCCTCAAGCTAAACGATCATTCTCAAGTTTTTCTTCTTCTTCTTCTTCAACAATTACTACAACATTTTCTGCTCTGTAAAATTTGTTGGCACCATTCCAATAATTGTTGAAAGCATCACATTGATCTTGTCATGTTTTCTTATCTAAAGCAGTAACCCGCTTTGAAATATACATTTTTTTTTCTTTTTCTTTCCCCTTGCTCCATCCCTCCTTCCTTCATCCCTCTCTCTCTTTCCAAACCCCTGCTAACCCCCACCACACCGCTCCGTCTTCCAGTACCTTAACCTACAGACATGAAGGAGAACTGTATTAATCATATAAATTTTTATTTTATTCCACTTCCAAGCCACCCCGCTATTTTATTTTGCTTCGCATTTCTTCCACTGTCGCTTTCTCTCTCTCTCTGTCCACTTCTTTCTCTCTCTCTCTGTCCACTTCTTTCTCTCTCTCTCTGTCCACTTCTTTCTCTCTCTCTGTCCACCTCTTCCAGTCTCTCTCTGCCTATGTATCTCTCGTTCTCTCTCTCTCTCTGTCCACCTCTTCCAGTCTCTCTCTGCCTATGTATCTCTCGCTCTCTCTCTCTCTGTCCACCTCTTCCAGTCTCTCTCTGCCTATGTATCTCTCTCTCTCTCTGTCCACTTCTTCCAGTCTCTCCCTGCCTATGTATCTCTCGCTCTCTCCCTCTCTCTCTGCCTATGTAGCTCTCTCTCTCTCTCTGTCCACTTCTTCCAGTCTCTCTCTGCCTATGTATCTCTCGCTCTCTCTCTCTCTCTGTCTGTCCACTTCTTCCAGTCTCTCTCTGCCTATGTATCTCTCTCTCTCTCTCTGCCTATGTATCTCTCGCTCTCTCTCTCTCTCTCTCTGTCCACTTCTTCCAGTCTCTCTCTGCCTATGTATCTCTCTCTCTCCCTGTCCACTTCTTCCAGTCTCTCTCTCTCTCTCTCCATATATTTTCTCATTCTTCAACAGACCAGTGCAATAACTTTCAAAGAAAAATTATTATTATTTGCTTTTTTTTTTACGGTCTCTGAAAAATTATTATTATTATTATCATCACTATATTTTTTTTTCTTCAGTATTTGAAAAATTATCTTTTTTCGGTCTCTAAAAAAAATCATTATTATCATTATTATTATTATTATTATTATTATTGGGGAGATAGATTAGTCCAGTTTGCTGGTGTAATGAAAGAATCGCAGGCTCAATTAATTTGTTGTCCATCCACCAAACATCCATGATTATAGGGGGAAAAAAAAAAACCAAAAAAAAAACAACAAAAAATAAAAAAAGGCAGAACATACTAGAAGATTTTTCAAAAAACTAGCGTGTACTTAGACAGACAGTATTGTTCCAATACGGGTTATCTATCTATAACTATTTTGGTTGTATTGATGAAACAACAAACAACTTCTTACAGTTATTGTTATTTGTGGAGGTCATGGGAGGGGGATAGGGAGAGCCACTAGAGCCTTCGACAAAATGCTTTGCGGCATTTGAGAGAACTCATTGTAACGAGTGTGCACATTGTAACCGAGGTTGACTTTGCCTTTCATCCTTACCGGGGTCGATAAAATAAAGTACCAGTAATGCACTGGGTAATTGCTGGCCTTGTGCCTAAAGTAGAAACAATTATTATTATTATTATTATTGGATTGGATTGGTCGATAAAATAAAGTACCAGTAATACACTGGGGTAATTGCTGGCCTTGTGCCTAAAGTAGAAACAATTATTATTATTATTATTATTGGATTGGATTGGTCGATAAAATAAAGTACCAGTAATACACTGGGGTAATTGCTGGCCTTGTGCCTAAAGTAGAAACAATTATTATTATTATTATTGGATTGGATTGGTCGATAAAATAAAGTACCAGTAATACACTGGGGTAATTGCTGGCCTTGTGCCTAAAGTAGAAACAATTATTATTATTATTATTGGATTGGATTGGTCGATAAAATAAAGTACCAGTAATACACTGGGTAATTGCTGGCCTTGTGCCAAAAGTAGAAACAATTATTATTGGATTGGCAGTATCGGTAGAGGGTCGGACGCCATGCTTTGCAGCATAGAGTTACGTCCCTTTACGGACTGAGTTCAAAACCCGCCGAGGTTAACTTTGCCATTCACCCTTACGGGGTCGATAAAATAAAGTACCAGTAATGCACTGGGGTAATTGCTGGCCTTGTGCCAAAACTAGAAACATTATTATTAGTATTATTATTATTGACGGTGGATTGGCAGTATCGGTAGAGGGTCAGACACCATGCTTTGCAGCATAGAGTTACGGCCCTTTACTGTCTGAGTTCAAATCCCGCTGAAGTTACCTTTGCTTTTCATATTTATGAGGTCAATGAAATACAGTCCTGGGATCAATTTAGTCGATATTCCCTTCCCCCTTCAAATTGCTGGCCTTGTGCTTAATGTAGAAACAATTATTTTTAATCTTTCCTTACGGGGTACCAGTAATGCACTGGGATAATTGCTGGCATTGTGCTAAAACTAGAAACATTATTATTAGTATTATTACAATTAGTGTCACGGTAGATTGTCAGTATTTGTAGAGCATTGAACATCGTGGTTTGCAGCATAGAGTTACGTCTCTTTACAGTCTAAGTTCAAATCCCACCAAGGTCACTTTTGCCTTTCATCCTTACGACGGTCGATAAAATAAAGTACCAGTAATGCACTGGGAGTTATTTACTCAACTTTCCCCTCCCCCAAACATTGTTGGCCTTGTGCCTAAATCAGAAACAATTATCGAAATAAAAGGTTTGCCATAACATTTGACAAAATAAAATAGCCTAATAACAGGGCACTTAAACATGTGAGCTTATACCCATCTTTTTCCATTCAGTGGGTTTAGAGGCCCTTTAACATTTACATTACTCTATATATACTATTGTATTTTTGTGGTAAAGGCTTTATCGCACATAATTATCTCACATAATATTGAATCTATGAAATTTTGTTATTATTTATTTTGAGAATAATACCTTAACGTCATACCGGCAGAGAATTCTGGCCAGATACAGCTGGTTTAAACAGAAAGAGGTCAGAGAATTCTGGCCAGATATGGCTGGTTTAAACAGAAAGGGGTGAGAGAATTCTAGCCAGATATGGCTGGTTTAAACAGAAAGAGGTGAGAGAAATCTAGCCAGATACAGCTGGTTTAAACAGAAAGAGGTGAGAGAATTCTGGCCAGATATGGCTGGTTTAAACAGAAAGAGGTGAGAGAATTATGTCCAGATATGGCTTGTTTAAACAGAAAGAGGTGCGAGAATTCTGGCCAGATACAGCTGGTTTAAACAGAAAGAGGTGAGAGCAATCTAGCCAGATATGGCTGGTTTAAACAGAAAGAGGTGAGAGAATTCTGGCCAGATATGGCCGGTTTAAACAGAAAGAGGTGAGAGAATTCTGGCCAGATACAGCTGGTTTAAACAGAAAGAGGTGAGAGAAATCTAGCCAGATACAGCTGGTTTAAACAGAAAGAGGTGAGAGAATTCTGGCCAGATATGGCTGGTTTAAACAGAAAGAGGTGAGAGAAATCTAGCCAGATACAGCTGGTTTAAACAGAAAGAGGTGAGAGAAATCTAGCCAGATACAGCTGGTTTAAACAGAAAGAGGTCAGAGAATTCTGGCCAGATATGGCTGGTTTAAACAGAAAGAGGTGAGAGAATTCTGACCAGATACAGCCAGTTTAAACAGAAAGAGGTGAGAGAATTCTGGCCAGATACAGCTGGTTTAAACAGAAAGAGGTCAGAGAATTCTGGCCAGATACGGCTGGTTTAAACAGAAAGAGGTGAGAGAATTTTAGCCAGATACAGCCAGTTTAAACAGAAAGGGGTGAGAGAATTCTAGCCAGATATGGCTGGTTTAAACAGAAAGAGGTGAGAGAATTCTGACCAGATACAGCCAGTTTAAACAGAAAGAGGTGAGAGAATTCTGGCCAGATACAGCCAGTTTAAACAGAAAGGGGCGAGAGAATTTTAGCCAGATACAGCCAGTTTAA
>OZ024763.1:17070027-17077527 GCA_964016885.1 Eledone cirrhosa | reverse complement strand
CTACAACTCACCAAAGGTGCATGTATAGTACATAGAATAATGTTCAAATGTCAGGAAAGTGAACAGTGTATGAGTCATGATATACATGTGTGTTTGTGTATGGAGGAGTGATATCAGGTGTAGTGTTGGCGAATCTTAGGAAGCATGGAGGTTTTAAAGGATGCAGTGTTCCGGCAGCTAACAACTGATGCAGGTAGTTTGTTCCATGGAGGTTTTAAAGGATGCAGTGTTCCGGCAGCTAACAACTGATGCAGGTAGTTTGTTCCATGGAGGTTTTAAAGGATGCAGTGTCTCGGCAGCTAACAACTGATGCAGGTAGTTTGTTCCATGGAGGTTTTAAAGGATGCAGTGTCTCGACAGCTAACAACTGATGCAGGTAGTTTGTTCCATGGAGATTTTAAAGGATGCAGTGTCTCGACAGCTAACAACTGATGCAGGTAGTTTGTTCCATGGAGGTTTTAAAGGATGCAGTGTCTCGGCAGCTAACAACTGATGCAGGTAGTTTGTTCCATGGAGGTTTTAAAGGATGCAGTGTCTCGGCAGCTAACAACTGATGCAGGTAGTTTGTTCCATGGAGGTTTTAAAGGATGCAGTGTCTCGGCAGCTAACAACTGATGCAGGTAGTTTGTTCCATGGAGGTTTTAAAGGATGCAGTGTCTCGACAGCTAACAACTGATGCAGGTAGTTTGTTCCATGGAGGTTTTAAAGGATGCAGTGTCTCGACAGCTAACAACTGATGCAGGTAGTTTGTTCCATGGAGGTTTTAAAGGATGCAGTGTCTCGACAGCTAACAACTGATGCAGGTAGTTTGTTCCATGGAGATTTTAAAGGATGCAGTGTCTCGACAGCTAACAACTGATGCAGGTAGTTTGTTCCATGGAGGTTTTAAAGGATGCAGTGTCTCGGCAGCTAACAACTGATGCAGGTAGTTTGTTCCATGGAGGTTTTAAAGGATGCAGTGTCTCGACAGCTAACAACTGATGCAGGTAGTTTGTTCCATGCTTCAGCAAGTCTGAGCATGAAAAATGCCCAAATACTTTATATATATGCCAACACATTACTTTAGATCAGTTTGACAATTGCTTCTGACGAATGTGAGAAAGTTCTCCAGAATTTTAAAAACTTTCCACTGAAGTTAACAAAGGACATATTAGATCTACATAGCAAAATTATAAAATTGTAAAATTATAAAAGAATACCAAGAACAAGTGAATTCATTCTTTTCTTTTTTTTTCCAGCCTTGCAAGCAGGGAAAAGTGGACGTAAAATGATGATGATGATGAAACCTAGCCAGAAAGAGTCCTATTTGAGCTAGACATGGTCACCTGACCCAACTTGCCTCTAATGGGACAACCCGTCTAACCCATGCTAGCATGGAAAATGGACGTTAAACAATGACG
This sequence comes from Eledone cirrhosa, assembly GCA_964016885.1. Taxonomy (NCBI): domain Eukaryota; kingdom Metazoa; phylum Mollusca; class Cephalopoda; order Octopoda; family Eledonidae; genus Eledone; species Eledone cirrhosa. Next base: position 17,076,127 of record OZ024763.1, on the reverse strand, counting down.
ATGATGATATATATATATATATAGAGAAAGAGAGATAGATAAATATGGATAAATATCATCATCATCATTTAACATCCGCTTTCCCTGCTATCAAGGGTTGGGCGGGTTTACATAGACCAAGTCATTACAGAAGTAGGGCTAATGACCACCCAGACAAGCTGAGGAGCCTGTATCCTGCTTACATACAGTCATATTGAGTACAGAGGAGAAACTGTCATGTCTTTTGACACAAACTGAAGGGTCCTTCTAACCCTTTCTATGGCAAGCTTTCTACAGCTGGATACCCTTCTTAACACCAACCACTTTACAGTGGTGCTTTTATTTTAAAGTAGTTGATAGCCGAGAGAAAAGAGTACTCAATACTGAAGTAGAGTTTAAATATTCGTTTTATTACTACTACCAACACTACCACTTTACTGAGTGCACTGGGTGTATTTTTATCACAGTACTAAACACTACCACTTTACAGAGTGTACTGTGTGTATTTTTATTGCGGCACCAACATTACTACTTTACAGAGTGTACTGGGTTTATTTTATCATGGCTCCAGTGCTACCACTTTACAGAGTGTACTGGGTGTATTTTTATCGCAGCACCAATCACATGCAATCATAATCCTTCTAAGAAAGCAGTAATGAGCCTAACCACTATAACGAACCTAACCAATATAATGAACATAACGAAGCTAGTGAGGAACTTATAAGTAAAGATGTTTAATTAAGAGAGGGATAAATTAAATGGATGAAGAAAAGAAATAGTCTACGTAATTAATCAGTGAAAACTGTTTTTTACTGAGACAAAAAAAAATGAAAAAAATGAAAAGATGGAAAAAAAAAAAATTGAAAGAAAAAATGAAAGGAAAATGCAAAGAAAATGAAAGAAAAAGAGGGAGGAAAAAGGATGAAATAATTACAGAGGCATTTTTTAACGCTACTTATTAATTAAGTCAGTATACGTTTATTTATTATTTATTATATATGTTGTTGTTGGGGGGTTTTTGATTTTTTTTTTTTCCAATTTTTTTCTTTTTCTCTTTATCAACATAACTTTCTTTCATCAACACAACTTTCTGTTGATTGTCTAAGGCATTGATCTCTTATTTACTTAGTGATTGGTTTTCTTTTAAGCATAAAAGAAGGAAGAACAAGAAAGACATAGGATAGAGTAGTCTAATGTATAATCATCATCATCATCGTTTTTACGTCCGTTTTTCCATGCTTGCATGGGTTGGATGGGTCCTTTATCAGTACAGGATCTTTCTCTCATTCCACTCACCACATTCATTCATCATCTCCTCTGTGAGTTTCAGCAATTTGAGATTAGCTCTCACCACCTCTTCAATGCTAACATGGGTTGGATGGATCCTTTTTCAGTACAGCATTACTCTATCTCCACTTGCTGCATTCCTTTGTCATCTCCTTTGAGGTGAGTCTCAGCAATTTGAGACCAGCTCTCACCACCTCTTGAATGCTAGCATGAGTTGGACGGCTCTTTCTCAGCACAGCATCTCTCCACCTGTTACATTCCTTTGTCATCTCCTCTGAGGTGAGTCTCAGCAATTTGAGACCAGCTCTCACCACCTCTTGAATGCTAGCATGGGTTGGACGGCTCTTTCTCAGCACAGCATCTCTCCACCTGTTGCATTCCTTTGTTATCTCCTCTGTGGTGAGTCTCAGCAATTTGAGACCAGCTCTCACTATCTCTGTCAATGTCTAACTTGGTCTACCTCTACAGCAGCTTCCTTTGTTATCTCCTCTGTGGTGAGTCTCAGCAATTTGAGATCAGGTCTCACTACCTCTTCAACACTAGCATCGGCTGGATGGGTCTTTCTCAGTACAGCATCTCTCTCTCTCCACTTGTCACATCTCCTTTGTCATCGCCTTTGTGAGTCTCATCAATCTGAGGTCAGCTCACCACCTCTGCCCAGGTTTTCCTTGTTCTTCCTCTACTGCAGCTCCCTTCCACTGGGATTTCATTCGTCATCTCTTCTATAAGTCTCAGCAATTTGAGAACAGCTCTCACCACCTCTGCCCAGGTCTTATTCTTCTACTGCAATTTCCTGGTACCTCTTCACCCAGGTCTAAGGCATTGCTCTCTTATTTACTTAGTGGTTGGTTTTCTTTTAAAAATGGAACAAGAAAGACACAGGATAGAGTAGTCTAATGTACAGTCATCATCATCGTTTTTAGGTTCATTTTTTCCATGCTTGCATGGGTTGGATGGATCTTTCTCAGTACACCATCTCTCTCTCTCTCTCTCTCTCTCTCTCTCTCTCTCTCCTTGTCACATTCCTTTGTCACCTCCTTTGTGAGTCTCAGCAATTTGAAATCAGCTCTCACTATCTCTGTCAATGTCTTTCTTGGTCATCCTCAAGTGCAGTTTCCTCCTACTGGGATTTCCTGGCACTACTTCCCCCAGATCTTAAGCATTGATCTATTATTTAGCGATCGATTTTCTTGTAAAAATGATATATCATCATCATAGTCATCATTTTTATGTCCGTGTTTTGTTTACACACCGATGTAAGGATCGGTTGGATGGGTTTTTTATCAGTACAGGATCCTTCTCTCATTCAACTTGTCAAATTCCTTTGTCATCTATGTGGGTCTCACCACATCTGCCCAGGTCTCTCTCTCTCTCTCTCTCTCTCTCTCTCTCTCTCTCTCTCTCTCTATATATATATATATATATATATATATATATATGGATGTTAAACAATGGTAATAATTGCGAAATGAATTATTGTTTTCATACTGTTGGAAGAACAAGCAAAAGCAACTTAAAGTAAGGAGAGAGATAGAGGGAGAGAGAGAGACAGACTGACATATATATATATATTATATATATCAATCCAGCCCTTGCAAGCAGGGACAGCAGACATTAAATGTTGATATATATATAGAGAGAGGAGGGAGAAAGAGGGTGAGATAGAGAAGGTAGAGTGTGAGGGGGTGGAGGGATTAGAGCTAAAGATTGAAAGAGAGGGCTAAAGAGAGAGAGAGAATGAGAGAGAGATAGAGAGAGAGAGAGAGAGAGTGGAAGAGAGAAAAAGAGAGAGAGAGCTAGAGAGAAAGAAAGGGAGAGAGAGAGACAGAGACAGAGAGAGACAGAGACAGAGAGAGCTAGAGAGAGAGAGAGCGACAGAGATTGCTAAAATAAATCTGCCCAAAATCAAAAAGTTCCAATGTAAGAGAGAGACTATAAAGAATGACTGCTGCAAACACTCCCAGACATTCCAACGTGGTAAAATAAACATAAAAATGTCAACAGTTGAGGCTACCACAGAAATTTAGAATTTCTAGAAACTCAGTAAATCTTGAATAACACATTTGCAACACAACAACACACCCTAACTGCACTTTTCTTTCTACTCTACCATCATATATATATATATATATATATATATATATATATATATACATATATATATGATAATAATGGAGCTGCGCGTTGCAAATGGGATACATATGAAAAAGTAAGTCCTTCATCAGTGGCCCTCCAACCGTCCTAGGCATTTCATCGCTTTAAGGGCCATATACCTCAGGTTGGTGCGAACAACGGCTAAAAAAAGTCGTTGGGACACGTAAATAAAGGGGACGTTAGGGTGAACAAACAAAATGGTTTAAGCAACAGAAGGTGAGAAGAAATAGACAAGTCCCAGATTTCTATGAATATAAACTCGGTGAAATCGTGAACAAGAGACAAAAGACCATCAAACCTGGTTGAAATGTGAGCAAGGAAGGAATTTCGCACAGGTCTAACGGGGGGAAGAAGGGGTCTGGTCTGCGAATTCGGTAAACATAAGTTCTGTGAAGTCGCAGACGAGAGAGAGAGAGAGAAAAAAAATTTCATACCGGCTTGGCCATATATATGATTATCTGTGCGTGTGTGTGTATATATATATGTATATATACATATGTATATAATAAATATATATATATAAGCAAAAGGATATCTAATTTGTTGGTAATTCAACAAATATATATAGCGAGACACGGTCACCCGACCAACCTTGCCTCAAGCGGGACAACTCCCGTCTAACCCATGCTAGCGTGGAAGATGGGGGTTAAACGAAGATGATGATGATGATGATGATATTTATAACAGATTCAAAGCACTCGACAAGTTGAAACTTGAACCGTTAAGGTCTCATTCCTGGATATGTCAATATTTATAAAACAAACTTTGTATTTTCTCTGATGAGAGCGTACCAAAGTGTTGGTGCCCTTGAAATATATATAACAGAATAAATATGGCTTTATAAATATAGTTTCCGTTTATTAATATCATTGATATATATATATATATATATGAATGTATATATAAAAATACCCATGCCAGCATAAAAAAATGGACGTAACATACATCTATATATAAATATAGATCTATCCATATATATATGCAAGCATAGAAAAATAGACATAAAAACAATGATGATGATGATATATGTGTGTGTGTGTCTGTGTGTGTGTACACATACAAATGTGTGTGTATATGTGTGTTAGATATTAATTTAACAATGAAAACAACAAAGTCAAGTTATTTTACCTATTCATATCATTGTTGTTTTACGGTCGTTTCAGAGGGTTGATTATATTGACATATTGATTGATCTATTGCAGTTATATAACTGTATACTATCAGACAAGGGCCTTGGTTGTATATAAACAGGGTATACCACATTGAATCTATATATATATATATTATATATATATATATATATATATATATATATATATATATATATATAAAATTTCAGGTTATCAATAATGTAGTGATAATATATCGTTACGTTAGAGATGAACAGCGTAAGTGCAGGTTTGCTCAACGAGTATAAATTATATTCCGGAGAAAATGTAGAAAGGATGAATATAAAATGAAAGTGCTTTTTTTAAAAAAGGAATTTATTAGGTATTGACATATGTTTCTGTAACAGACGGAATACCTATGTATCGCTGCTTGCGTAATCAGATAGACAGAAGTGGTACTAATCGGATAGACAGAAGTGGTACTGTGTGTGTATATATGTGTGTATATATATATATATATATATATATTAAAGAGTTAAACAAGATTCAATGAGTATATCAGAGAATGAGTTTTACAGTAGATTGGAAGCAGTCTACGGAAAATAATTTTTCAGAGTTATTAATATTAAAATACAAATATTAATAAAATAGATGTTCTTTTGATCAATTACATTTTATTATACATATTTCGGAGGTACAACAGTACGTCCTCATCAGACAAAATATAATGATACATGACATACCCTGAGATGTTAAATGGTTAAGATTTAATCAAGGTAGTCAATATCACCTTGATTAAATCTTAACCATTTAACATCTCAGGGTATGTCATGTATCATTATATTTTGTCTGATATATATATATATATATATATATATATATATATATATATATATAAATATATAGATATCATCATCATAATTTCATTTTACGTCCGCTTTTCCCTGCTTGCAAGGGTGGGACGGGAACTGATTCTGGCTTGATTTCTACAGCTGGATGCCCTTCCTAACACCAACCTCATTTACAGTGAGTGCTGGGTGCTTTTTTGCCGTGGCACCTCCACGACCACTTTGCAGTGGAATGATATGGACCCCAGTCCCTATCATCTCATTTCTACAGCTGAGTAAACTGGAGCAATGTGAAATAAAGTGTCTTGCTCAAGGAAACAACACATCACCCAGTCTGAGTATTGAACTCACAACCTTTCGATTGCACTAAGCCATGTACCTCCATATATATATAGTGTAGTGGTTAGAGCAGTAGGCTTGCAATCGAAAGGTTGTGAGTTCAATTCTCGGACCAGATGATGTGTTGTTTCCTTGAGCAAGACACTTCATTTCACGTTGCTCCAGTTTACTCAGCTGAAAATGAGTACCAGCAATAGCTGGAGGTTTAACCCTGCGATGGACTGGCATTCTGTCCAGGAGGGGGTTTATACTCTCAGTCGCTTCACGCCATGAATCCGGGATAAGCACCGGCCAAATCAGCCTTCTGGCTTAAGACAGACTTTAGACTTACGCCCTGCCCGCACAGCCAGTGGGATGGTGTCATCGTATGGCTAAAACAGCCCG
>OZ024763.1:17047527-17060027 GCA_964016885.1 Eledone cirrhosa | reverse complement strand
ATGTTGAAAGCAGTTTCAAATCTTTTATTTAGTTTAGGATTGGCAAATGATATGAAACCTTACTGCAATAAAGAGTCATTTTAACCATTTTAAAAACACGCAAAAAACTGCTAAACCTCATTCTATAATTATGATTAATTTCTTGATGTCATGTCAAAATTATCGGCATGCTATCTATAACCTGGTCACTGACACAGTTCCATTGCAGCTCATGTTTTGAACTAGGTAAAATGGCTACTACGCAGTACACGCTTTAGTTTCAACACACAATCTCAGATCAAGTCACCTGTCAGACATGTGCAACTGCGGCTTAACCTATAACCGTTTAGCATTTACATTACTCTATATATACTATTATATTTTTATGGTGAAGGCTTTACCTCACATAATTATCTCACATAACATTCACATTACTCTATTTATACTATTGTATTTTCATGGTAAAGGCTTTACCTCACATAATATCTCGCATAACATTTACATTACTCTATATATACTATTGTATTTTCATGGTAAAGGCTTTACCTCACATAATTATCTCACATAACATTTACATTACTCTATATATACTATTGTATTTTTATGGTAAAGGCTTTACCTCACATAATATCTCACATAACATTTACATTACTCTATATATACTATTGTATTTTCACAGTAAAGGCTTTACCTCACATAATATCTCACATAACATTTACATTACTCTATATATACTATTATATTTTCATGCTAAAGGCTTTACCTCACATAATATCTCACATAACATTTACATTACTCTATATATACTATTATATTTTCATGGTAAAGACTTTACCTCACATAATATCTCGCATAACATTTACATTACTCTATATATACTATTATATTTTCATGGTAAAGGCTTTACCTCACATAATATCTCACATAACATTTACATTACTCTATATATACGATTATATTTTCATGGTAAAGGCTTTACCTCACATAATATCTCACATAACATTTACATTACTCTATATATACGATTATATTTTCATGGTAAAGACTTTACCTCACATAATATCTCACATAACATTTACATTACTCTATATATACGATTATATTTCCACAGTAAAGGCTTTACCTCACATAATATCTCACATAACATCTACATTACTCTATATATACGATTATATTTTCATGGTAAAGGCTTTACATCACATAATATCTCACATAACATACACATTACTCTATATATACTATTATATTTTCATGGTAAAGGCTTTACCTCACATAATATCACATAATATCGAATCTAAGAGATTTTGATATTATTTATTTTGAGAACAATACCTTAACATCAGTATGAGTGACAAGTTACAGCCAGTTTTAACAGAAAATGGTGAGAGAATTCTGGCTGGATATGGCCAGTTTACATGATCCTTCTCTGGAAGAAATTTGCTGTATTCAGATCTGGATAAGATATAGCAGGAAGAGGGTCGTAACGTTTCGGACACTAGTCCTTCATCAGAAGAAAGTATGAGAAATAGATTGGGCATATTGAAGGCACTAGGGTGGGAGTGAAAAATAGACGCCTGAGAAGAATGTAGTAGAGGAAAAGTGGACAAATATACCTTCACACATACACACAAACATATATACAAACACATATACCTACATACACGCACACATACACTTACATGTAGACACACACATGCACACATAACCCAAATCTATTATCCCATCATCCAATGTATCTTTTTCTTTTTGTTGCTTTTTCATGCTTTCATTCAAAAATGATAAAGTGAGATATGGCTGCTATTTCTAACAAATCCAGTAACCACCTAGAGGTCCTCTCAAAAGAGTAAAGTCAAACTTAAAGTGAAGTTTGACTGCTATTTCTAGTAAATCCAGTAACCACGTAGAGGTCCTCTCAAAACAGTAAAATCATACATAAAATTTACACACATTTACACATTTATATAGAGAGAGTTATACACACATACACACATTTATATAGAGAGAATTATACACACACACACACACATTTATATAGAGAGAATTATACACACAAATTTACACATTTATATAGAGAGAATTATACACACACACATACACACACACACACATTTATATAGAGAGAGTTATACACACATACACGAATTTATATAGAGAGAATTAAACACACACACACACACATTTATATAGAGAGAATTATACACACATACACACATTTATATAGAGAGAATTATACACACATACACACACACATTTATATAGAGAGAATTATACACACAAATTTACACATTTATATAGAGAGAATTATACACACACACATACACACACACACACATTTATATAGAGAGAGTTATACACACATACACGAATTTATATAGAGAGAATTAAACACACACACACACACATTTATATAGAGAGAATTATACACACATACACACATTTATATAGAGAGAATTATACACACATACACACACACATTTATATAGAGAGAATTATACAAACATACATTTATATAGAGAGAATTATACACACATACACACATTTATATAGAGAGAATTATACACACATTTATATAGAGAGAATTATACACACATTTACACATATAGATAGAATTATACACACACACACATTTATATAGAGAGAATTATACACACATACACATTTATATAGAGAGAATTATACACACATACACACATTTATATAGAGAGAATTATACACACATACACATTTATATAGAGAGAATTATACACACATATACACATTTATATAGAGAGAATTATACACACATTTATATAGAGAGAATTATACATACAAACACACATTTATATAGAGAGAATTATACACACACACACATTTATATAGAGAGAATTATACACACATACACACATTTATATAGATAGAATTATACACACACACACATTTATATAGAGAGAATTATACACACATACACACATTTATATAGAGAGAATTATACACACATACACATTTATATAGAGAGAATTATACACACATACACACATCTATATAGAGAGAATTATACACACATACACACATTTATAGAGAGAATTATGCACACATACACACATTTATATAGAGAGAATTATACACACATATACACATTTATATAGAGAGAATTATACTCACATTTATATAGAGAGAATTATACACATATACACACATCTATATAGAGAGAATTATACACACACACACACATTTATATAGAGAGAATAATACACACATACACACATTTATATAGAGAGAATTATACACACATACACATATTTATATAGAGAGAATTATACATACATACACACATTTATATAGAGAGAATTATACACACACACACACACATTTATATAGAGAGAATTATACACACATACACACATTTATATAATGAGAATTATACACACACATACACACATTTATATAGAGAGAATTATACACACATACACACATTTATATATAGAGAATTATACACACATACACACATTTATATAGAGAGAATTATACACACACACACATTTATATAGAGATAATTATACACACATACACACATTTATATAATGAGAATTATACACACACATACACACATTTATATAGAGAGAATTATACACACATACACACATTTATATAGAGAGAATTATACACACATTTACACATTTATATAGAGAGAATTATACACACATACACACATTTATATAGAGAGAATTATACACACATACACATTTATATAGAGAGAATTATACACAGATACACACATTTATATAGAGAGAATTATACACACATTTACACATTTATATAGAGAGAATTATACACACATACACACATTTATATAGAGAGAATTATACACACATACACACATTTATATAGAGAGAATTATACACACATACACACATTTATATAGAGAGAATTATACACACATACACACATTTATATAGAGAGAATTATACACACATACACACATTTATATAGAGAGAATTATACACACATACACACATTTATATAGAGAGAATTATACACACACACACACACATTTATATAGAGATAATTATACACACATACACACATTTATATAGAGAGAATTATACACACATACACACATTTATATAGAGAGAAATATACACACATACACACATTTATATAGAGAGAATTATACACACATATACACATTTATATAGAGAGAATTACACACACATACACACATTTATATAGAGAGAATTATACACACATACACATTTATATAGAGAGAATTATACACACATACACACACACATTTATATAGAGAGAATTACACACACACACACATTTATATAGAGAGAATTATACACACATTTACACATTTATATAGAGAGAATTATACACACATACACACACATTTATATAGAGAGAATTATACACACATACACACATTTATATAGAGAGAATTATACACATTTACACATTTATATAGAGAGAATTATACACACATACACACATGTATATAGAGAGAATTATACACACCTACACACATTTATATAGAGAGAATTATACACACATACACACATTTATATAGAGAGAATTATACACACACATTTATATAGAGAGAATTATACACACATACACACATTTATATAGAGAGAATTATACACACACATTTATATAGAGAGAATTATACACACACACACATTTATATAGAGAGAATTATACACACACATTTATATAGAGTATTACACACACACATTTATATAGAGAGAATTATACACACACATTTATATAGAGAGTATTAAACACACACAATTTACACACACATTTATATAGAGAGAATTACACACACACAATTTACACACACACATTTATATAGAGAGAATTACACACACAATTTACACACACACATTTATATAGAGAGAATTACACACACACAATTTACACACACACTTATATAGAGGGAATTACACACACACAATTTACACACACACACATTTATATAGATAGAATTACACACACAATTTACACACACACATTTATATAGATAGAATTACACACACACAATTTACACACACACATTTATATAGATAGAATTACACACACACAATTTACACACACACATTTATATAGAGAGAATTACACACACATTTATATAGAGAGAATTATACACACACAATTTACACACACACATTTATATAGAGAGAATTACACACACACACAATTTATGCCCAAACAAACACACATTTACTAATGCACACACATTTGCTCACACACACACACAAAAGCATATAAATACGCAGCAGTGACTTACACACTCATACAAACACATAAACACACACACACATACACACACAGTCATAAACAAACTCACATAGAGACACAAAACAGTCATAAACACACACACACACACACTCAAAACAGTCATAAACACACACACACACTCAAAACAGTCATAAACACACACACACACACTCACAAAACATTCATAAACATACACACAAACAGTCATAAACAAACATACACACACAAACACAGTCATAAACACACACACACAAAACAGTAATAAACACATACACACAAACACAGTGATAAACACACACAGACACACAGTCATAAAAACGAACACACACACACAAACAGTGATAAACATACACACACACACACAGGACCAGAGGAACCACTTTATATAACACAGAGGGTCGGACGCCATGCTTTGACGCATAGAGTTATGGCCCTTGCCATTCTGAGTTCAAATCCCGCCGAGGTTAACTTTGCCTTTCATCCTTACGAGGTCGATAAAATAAAGTACCAGTAATCTACTGGGTAATTGCTGGCCTTGTGCCAATAGTAGAAACAATTATTTACGGCCCTTTATGATCTGAGTTCAAATCCCACAGAGGTTGACTTTGCCTTTCATCCTTACGGGGTCGATAAAATAAAGTACCAGTAATACACTGGGGTAATTGCTGGCCTTGTGCCTAAAGTAGAAACAATTATTTACCTTGTTAAACTACATGTAATTATGTGTATACAAATCCCTTTTATATTATAACTAAATGGGAAGGGGTTGGATTGGCAGTATCGGTAGAGGGTCGGACACCATGCTTCCCGGCATAGAGTTACGTCCCTTTACAGTCTGAGTTCAAATCCCGCCGAGGTTAACTTTGCCTTTCATCCTTACGGGGTCGATAAAATAAAGTACCAGTAATGTACTGGGGTAATTGCTGGCCTTGTGCCTAAAGTAGAAACAATTATTACTAAATGGGGACGAAGTTTTCTCCCTCTTTCTGTCACACACACAAACACTCGTGTCTCTCTCTCTCTCTCTCTCTTAACAAATGACATTCCTTTTCTCTATATTTATACACACCCCTTTCACTTGGTGCTCCCCTTCTCGCTATATATATATAAATGAGGGTGACATCATAACTTTCTGTCTATCTATCTCTTTCTCTCACCTCAAAAACACACGGTGCTCCGTTTTCTCTCTCTATAATCATCATCATCATCATCGTTTAACGTCCATTTTCCAAGCTAGCATGGGTTAGACGGGAGTTGTCCCACTTGAGGCAAGGTTGGTCGGGTGACCGTGTCTCGCTCAGATAGGACTATCTGGCAGGTTTTCTAAGGCTGGATGCCCTTCCTAACACCAACCACATTTCCAGTGTGGAACTGGGAACTTTTTACCGTGTTACCTACACGGCCACATTACAGCGTGGACTGTGTGTTTTTACCGTGTTACCTACACGGCCACATTACAGCGTGGACTGAGTTTTTACCGTGTTACCTACACGGCAACATTACAGCATGGACTGTGTTTTTTTTTTTTTATGTGAGACCTACACGATCTCGATCTCATTATCTCATTTATTTGGATCGGATATTGTGGTACCAACTTTACAGAGAGAGGGTGGTGTTAGTGGGAGTGGGAAGATAGGGTAGGGGTAGTGGATTGGGGTGTATATTTGGTTAAGAGGTGTCTACTGACTGTAGGTTTTGCTTTGTACATAGGCAAGGCTGGTCTTCTGTATTACTGTGTAGCACCAAATATCTCGGTCCAGTGACATTGTCTTAGGGAGGTGCAAGTATGTATCTATGTACATATCTCTCCCTTGGTGCTCCCCTTCTCCATATATATATAAATGAGGGCGACATCATAACTTTCTGTCTATCTACCTCTTTCTCTCACCTCGAAAACACATGGCGTTCCCTTTTCTCTCTCTATCTATGTACATATCTCTCCCTTGGCACTCCCCCTCTCTATATAAAGTGAGCATGACAGATGGAGGGACAGACAGACAGAGAGCTCTTATTATAATATAGATTAAGTAAAATAAACTACTTGTTAGTTTTGGGGGTTTGAAGTGGATTCCATGTATGTATGGTCCCTTAACCCTTTACCATTCACATTACTCTATATTTACTATTATATTTTCATGGTAAAGGCTTTACCTCACATAATATCTCACATAATATCGAATCTATGAGATTTTGAAAGTATTTATTTTGAGAACAATACCTTAACATCAGTTTGAGCGACCAGTTACAGCCAGTTTCAACAGAAAGAAGTAGAGAATTCTGGCCGGTTTTGGCCGGTTTGAACACTAAAGGGTTAACTCCTGCTGGACCTCTCAGATGTCTCTAAAGCATTTTTACACCTGGCAGAGCCTATCTCCTGTCCAGGTCTGAATAAAGCAGATTTCTTCCAGAGAAGGATAAAGAGTGAGAGAATGGAAATGAGAAAGAGATAGAGGAAGAATTGACATCAGTACTTGACTGGTCCTTTATTTTATTGAGCACAAAAGGATGGAAGGCAAAGTTGACTATGGTGGGATTTGAACTCAGAGAGCAGACAGGTGGAACGAATACTACAAAGAATTCTATTCGCCATTGAAGTGGATTAGGTAATATATAAATCTGTATCATCATCATCATCACCGTTTTACGTCCGTTCTTCCATGCTAGCATGGGTTCGACAGGTTGTCCTGTTGTGGGCAGTGTCCAGTTGGCTGACCTTGTCTTGCTCATACGGAAACTGATTCAGGCTTGATTTCTACAGCTGGATGCCCTTCCTAACACCAACCTCATTTACAGTGAGTGCTGGGTGCTTTTATTTTGTCGTGGCACCTCCACGACTACTTTGCAGTGGAATGATAGGGACCCCAGTCCCTATCATCTCATTTCTACAGCTGAGTAAACTGGAGCAATGTGAAATAAAGTGTCTTGCTCAAGGAAACAACACATCACCCGGTCTGAGAATTGAACTCACAACCTTTCGATTGCAAGCCCAATGCTCTAACCACTAAGCCATGCGCCTTCACTGTATAGTTTATATAAAATTTCATACTACACTTAATATGTATGCGGGTACCTGGGTTTTGGGGTCCAGTTATGGCCACCACTGTATAATGGAGGAGCAAGGACAAAATGTCCATACACACATACACACACACATATATATATATATATATCTCCTGGAATGTGTGCTATACATATATATACACACATGAATATATATATATATATATATATATATATATATATATATATATATATAGATAGATAGATATACATATATATATACATACATGTCTCCTGGAATGTGTTCTATGAATATATATACATACTAGCAGTGGTACCTGGCGTTGCACAGGATAAGGTATTTTGGAACGTGGGCCGCCAACAGACCTAATCATGGAAAAACTGCATGCCTCGACAATATGTAAAGAAAATAAACCGAATACGCTGATGGCTGGATAATCTTTAATATCTTCCTCGATGAAGCAGGAAAAATGCAGGTTTTCACCTAATGCGGGCCCTAGAGGATCAAGAAAATGAATTTTTTTTATGTGCATAATTTTATGTGCCTTGAAATTTCGGGAAAATCAGCTAGACGTAACACCTCAAAAAAGCCCTAAAAAGCTGACAAAATGAAGTTTTTCACCTAATGCGGGCCCTAGACCATAAAAAAGTTGGATTTTCTTTGCTCACGGTATGAAGAAGAGACTGAACTAATACATAGTTACAATTTCAAGGAAATTGGTCTGACGTAATGCCTCAAAAAACCCCTAAAAAACTGAAAAAACGCAGTTTTTCACCTAATGCGGGCCTAATGCATAACACTCCCTGAAACATAAGTAATACACATGTAAAGTTTGAAAAAAATCGGTTGGGTACTTCGAGTTTTGGGGATTCAAACTCAAACACACACACAGACATCCTCAGTTTTATATATATAGATATGAATATATATATATATATATATATATAGATATATATATATCAGTTCCCCTACTCCACCACCCCCACTCCCACCTACACTACCCTTTCTCCGTAAAGTTGTGTTGGTACCAGAACATCCAGACCAAAATAAATGAGGTCGTATAGGTGTCACGACAAAAAAGACACAGTCCACCGCCCCTTTCAATGTAAAGTTATGTTGGTGCCACAACATCCAGGCCGAAACAAATGAGATCGTGTAGGTGACACGACAAAAATCACACAGTCCACGCTGTAATGTGGCCGTGTAGGTAACACAGTAAAAACCTCCAGTCCACACTGTAAACGTGGTTGGTGTTTGGAAGGGCATCCAGCCATAGAAAACCTGCCAGACGGTCCTATACAAGCGAAACACGGTCACCCAACCAATCTTGCCTCAATTCCCGTCTAAACCCATGCCAACGTGGAAGATAGACGTTAAACGATGATGATGATATATATATATATATATATTCTTTAATGAAATATATACAAGGAAGATTAATCATTTTAAAATTATCTATAGTTGATATATATATATATATAGTTGATATATATATATATATATATAGTTGATATATATATATAGTTGATTATATATATATATATAAATGATTATATATATATATATAAATAATTATATATATATATATAAATGATTATATATATATATATAAATGATTATATATATATATATAAATGATTATATATATATATATAAATGATTATATATATATATATAAATGATTATATATATATATATATAAATGATTATATATATATATATAAATGATTATATATATATATATAAATGATTATATATATATATATATAAATGATTATATATATATATATAAATGATTATATATATATATATAAATGATTATATATATATATATATAGAGAGAGATAGAGAGAGAGAGAGAGAGAGAGAGAGATTATGAATAAGTGAAGTGTTGACTTCATGAACTCTATATATATATATATGTATATATATATGTGTGTGTGTGTGTGTGTATGTGTATAGATAGATAGATACATTTAATATGGTTAAGTAGTGAGCCTTGTTACTCTGGAGCTTCACCTGTACACTTACAGGATCACCAGCAAGACACTACTTCTGTATTGAGTACTTTTACTCAAGTCTGTCAATAATATAGGTATGTATATATATATATACATACATATATATATATATATGTGTGTAGTTATATATATATATATATATATATATATATATACATTATGTCAGTCACCAGTTGGTGCTACTGGTAACATGTATCCCAGTACAACCTGTCTCATGGTCGGGTCGTTGGCGACTAAACTGGCAACCCCTCCAAGGTTTCTTGGTGAGGAGGGTGACTTTGGACATCCTGCAGGACTAAAAACAAAACCTGTCAAAGGGCAAAGGAGCTCTTAAGAGTCAATGGCCATCCAAAATCACCGGGAGAGATGACCCCTTAGCCTTTGTCAAGGCAGAATTCTAGGAGAAGGAAAACTCTGATATAACACCTGCAACCCTGATGGTATCCAATGATCTTGACTTGTTCTTCTTTTTGGTAAATATTGTCTTGGTTAAGAGAGTGGGACTGGCTTTGTGCAGTGCCTTTGCTCACTATAAAAGCTTCACAGCACAGGCATTGCTTTATATCTGCAGATCTCTCTGCACTTGTCGTCACATGGTACCATGGGCCCAGCACTGTGTCAATAATTGTCACAAGTGTAGTGTTTGTACCAGAGTTTTCAAGTCGCCGGCTGGACTAAAAAGTCACACTCGTTCAGCGCATCGGTAGGGGTTCGCCTACATGGATATAAAGTAGTGGCCGTACTCGAAAATGAGTTGGCAGCCACCATATATATACATACATACATATATAGAGAGAGAGATAAATATATATATATACAAGGGCGGTGCCCCAGCATGGCCTCAGCCGGATGGCTGAAACAGGTAAAAGAGTAAAAGAGTATGTATATATACACATGATAAATAACTACATAAAAATAATAAAAAATATAAACAGAAAATATAGCAAATAAGGAAATTAAAATATAAATAATTAAAAAATATAAGAACTAAAATAAATAAAAATACCATTAAACATAAATAAAAACAAAAAATATAAACAAAAATATTAAATTATATAAATATAAACAAATAAACTATAAAAATAATATAAATATAATGTAAACATATATATATATATGTATATATATATAAAATAAAAAAAAATAAAGTACAATAAATAATATAATAATAAACGATAAACAAACAAATATAAATAATATAATAAAATAAATAAATAATAAATAAAGGGGAGAAAACCTATTAATTATATATGACAACCTTTAATCTTTAGTTGGTAGCAATTAGCTATATGTTCATGGGAAATGATATGTAAAAGATTATGGTACCGCCATATGGAATTTACTGCTGATAGCTACACACTAGCTACAGACTTGGATAATAAATATGGTGGCTGGTTTTATAGTAGAGAAAGAAGAGAAAGGAGAAGGAAAAAGAAAGGAAAAATAATAAGAAAAATGGAAAAGAAAGGAAAAAGGAAAAAGAAAGGAAAAAGGCGGGAAAAGGAAAAAGAAATGGAAAAGAAAAAGAAAGGAAAGGAAAAAGAAACGAAAAGGAAGGGAAAAAAAGAAACAGGAAGGAAAATGAAAAAAAAGGAAAAGGAAAAAGAAAAAAAGAGGCTAAATATGTGTGTGTGTGTGCGTGCGTGCGTGCGTGCGTGCGTGCGTGCGTGCGTGCGTGCGTGTGCGTGTGTCATCATCATCACCGTTTAACAACCATTTTTCCATGCAAACATGGGTTTGATGAGTTGTCCAGATGTGAGACAAGCCAGAACAGATGACCATCTCCAGGTCACACTGGAGGCCTTTTGGCCTCGTTTCTATGGCTGGATGCCCTTCTTCACGCCATATATATATATAAATAAATAAATAAATATATAGAGAGCAGTACACAGAGATAAGTGTTCAATCATAGGAGATCAAAAACCTTCCGTGGGTAATATGGTTGTCACTCTGGTGGTTTTTGATGCCCTTTGATTGAACACATCTCTCTATATATACTTCTCTCTCTATATGTTGATATATAAAGAGATTGGAATCTATTCCTTCAGCTAATTAAATTATAGGGGATTAATGTGAGTTTTTAACTCTAGTTTTTAATTTGATATATATATATATATATATATATATATATATATATATATAGGAACGAGTAGGACCCCCGACGGCTAATTCTGGACTAAAAAAAAATGTAGATTTTTTTTTTAGTCAAGAATTAG